>CAUEHI010000413.1:0-169155 GCA_958507055.1 Crioceris asparagi
TCACCATCACCATCACCATCACCATCACCATCACCATCACCATCACCATCACCATCACCATCACCATCACCATCACCATCACCATCACCATCACCATCACCATCACCATCACCATCACCATCACCATCACCATCACCATCACCATCACCATCACCATCACCATCACCATCACCATCACCATCACCATCACCATCACCATCACCATCACCATCACCATCACCATCACCATCACCATCACCATCACCATCACCATCACCATCACCATCACCATCACCATCACCATCACCATCACCATCACCATCACCATCACCATCACCATCACCATCACCATCACCATCACCATCACCATCACCATCACCATCACCATCACCATCACCATCACCATCACCATCACCATCACCATCACCATCACCATCACCATCACCATCACCATCACCATCACCATCACCATCACCATCACCATCACCATCACCATCACCATCACCATCACCATCACCATCACCATCACCATCACCATCACCATCACCATCACCATCACCATCACCATCACCATCACCATCACCATCACCATCACCATCACCATCACCATCACCATCACCATCACCATCACCATCACCATCACCATCACCATCACCATCACCATCACCATCACCATCACCATCACCATCACCATCACCATCACCATCACCATCACCATCACCATCACCATCACCATCACCATCACCATCACCATCACCATCACCATCACCATCACCATCACCATCACCATCACCATCACCATCACCATCACCATCACCATCACCATCACCATCACCATCACCATCACCATCACCATCACCATCACCATCACCATCACCATCACCATCACCATCACCATCACCATCACCATCACCATCACCATCACCATCACCATCACCATCACCATCACCATCACCATCACCATCACCATCACCATCACCATCACCATCACCATCACCATCACCATCACCATCACCATCACCATCACCATCACCATCACCATCACCATCACCATCACCATCACCATCACCATCACCATCACCATCACCATCACCATCACCATCACCATCACCATCACCATCACCATCACCATCACCATCACCATCACCATCACCATCACCATCACCATCACCATCACCATCACCATCACCATCACCATCACCATCACCATCACCATCACCATCACCATCACCATCACCATCACCATCACCATCACCATCACCATCACCATCACCATCACCATCACCATCACCATCACCATCACCATCACCATCACCATCACCATCACCATCACCATCACCATCACCATCACCATCACCATCACCATCACCATCACCATCACCATCACCATCACCATCACCATCACCATCACCATCACCATCACCATCACCATCACCATCACCATCACCATCACCATCACCATCACCATCACCATCACCATCACCATCACCATCACCATCACCATCACCATCACCATCACCATCACCATCACCATCACCATCACCATCACCATCACCATCACCATCACCATCACCATCACCATCACCATCACCATCACCATCACCATCACCATCACCATCACCATCACCATCACCATCACCATCACCATCACCATCACCATCACCATCACCATCACCATCACCATCACCATCACCATCACCATCACCATCACCATCACCATCACCATCACCATCACCATCACCATCACCATCACCATCACCATCACCATCACCATCACCATCACCATCACCATCACCATCACCATCACCATCACCATCACCATCACCATCACCATCACCATCACCATCACCATCACCATCACCATCACCATCACCATCACCATCACCATCACCATCACCATCACCATCACCATCACCATCACCATCACCATCACCATCACCATCACCATCACCATCACCATCACCATCACCATCACCATCACCATCACCATCACCATCACCATCACCATCACCATCACCATCACCATCACCATCACCATCACCATCACCATCACCATCACCATCACCATCACCATCACCATCACCATCACCATCACCATCACCATCACCATCACCATCACCATCACCATCACCATCACCATCACCATCACCATCACCATCACCATCACCATCACCATCACCATCACCATCACCATCACCATCACCATCACCATCACCATCACCATCACCATCACCATCACCATCACCATCACCATCACCATCACCATCACCATCACCATCACCATCACCATCACCATCACCATCACCATCACCATCACCATCACCATCACCATCACCATCACCATCACCATCACCATCACCATCACCATCACCATCACCATCACCATCACCATCACCATCACCATCACCATCACCATCACCATCACCATCACCATCACCATCACCATCACCATCACCATCACCATCACCATCACCATCACCATCACCATCACCATCACCATCACCATCACCATCACCATCACCATCACCATCACCATCACCATCACCATCACCATCACCATCACCATCACCATCACCATCACCATCACCATCACCATCACCATCACCATCACCATCACCATCACCATCACCATCACCATCACCATCACCATCACCATCACCATCACCATCACCATCACCATCACCATCACCATCACCATCACCATCACCATCACCATCACCATCACCATCACCATCACCATCACCATCACCATCACCATCACCATCACCATCACCATCACCATCACCATCACCATCACCATCACCATCACCATCACCATCACCATCACCATCACCATCACCATCACCATCACCATCACCATCACCATCACCATCACCATCACCATCACCATCACCATCACCATCACCATCACCATCACCATCACCATCACCATCACCATCACCATCACCATCACCATCACCATCACCATCACCATCACCATCACCATCACCATCACCATCACCATCACCATCACCATCACCATCACCATCACCATCACCATCACCATCACCATCACCATCACCATCACCATCACCATCACCATCACCATCACCATCACCATCACCATCACCATCACCATCACCATCACCATCACCATCACCATCACCATCACCATCACCATCACCATCACCATCACCATCACCATCACCATCACCATCACCATCACCATCACCATCACCATCACCATCACCATCACCATCACCATCACCATCACCATCACCATCACCATCACCATCACCATCACCATCACCATCACCATCACCATCACCATCACCATCACCATCACCATCACCATCACCATCACCATCACCATCACCATCACCATCACCATCACCATCACCATCACCATCACCATCACCATCACCATCACCATCACCATCACCATCACCATCACCATCACCATCACCATCACCATCACCATCACCATCACCATCACCATCACCATCACCATCACCATCACCATCACCATCACCATCACCATCACCATCACCATCACCATCACCATCACCATCACCATCACCATCACCATCACCATCACCATCACCATCACCATCACCATCACCATCACCATCACCATCACCATCACCATCACCATCACCATCACCATCACCATCACCATCACCATCACCATCACCATCACCATCACCATCACCATCACCATCACCATCACCATCACCATCACCATCACCATCACCATCACCATCACCATCACCATCACCATCACCATCACCATCACCATCACCATCACCATCACCATCACCATCACCATCACCATCACCATCACCATCACCATCACCATCACCATCACCATCACCATCACCATCACCATCACCATCACCATCACCATCACCATCACCATCACCATCACCATCACCATCACCATCACCATCACCATCACCATCACCATCACCATCACCATCACCATCACCATCACCATCACCATCACCATCACCATCACCATCACCATCACCATCACCATCACCATCACCATCACCATCACCATCACCATCACCATCACCATCACCATCACCATCACCATCACCATCACCATCACCATCACCATCACCATCACCATCACCATCACCATCACCATCACCATCACCATCACCATCACCATCACCATCACCATCACCATCACCATCACCATCACCATCACCATCACCATCACCATCACCATCACCATCACCATCACCATCACCATCACCATCACCATCACCATCACCATCACCATCACCATCACCATCACCATCACCATCACCATCACCATCACCATCACCATCACCATCACCATCACCATCACCATCACCATCACCATCACCATCACCATCACCATCACCATCACCATCACCATCACCATCACCATCACCATCACCATCACCATCACCATCACCATCACCATCACCATCACCATCACCATCACCATCACCATCACCATCACCATCACCATCACCATCACCATCACCATCTCCATCACCATCACCATCACCATCACCATCACCATCACCATCACCATCACCATCACAATCACCATCACCATCTATGACTAAATAACCTACAATATGTCTAATCCACACATAAAAGTGCAGAAATTGAAAAAAAACTTTAAATCGGAAAACAAGATTATTTCTAATTTTTAGCTCTTAACTTGGTCTAAAATATCTGTTTTCAACATTTTATGACTAAATAAGCTATAATATGTCTAATCCACACATAAAAGTGCAGAAATTGAAAAAAAACTTTAAATCGGAAAACAAGATTAATTCTAATTTTTAGCTCTTAACTTGGTCTAAAATATCTGTTTCCAACATTTTATGACTAAATAAGCTATAATATGTCTAATCCACACATAAAAGTGCAGAAATTGAAAAAAAACTTTAAATCGGAAAACAAGATTATTTCTAATTCTTAGCTCTTAACTTGGTCTAAAATATCTGTTTTCAACATTTTATGACTAAATAAGCTATAATATGTCTAATCCACACATAAAAGTGCAGAAATTGAAAAAAAACTCTAAATCGGAAAACAAGATTATTTCTAATTTTTAGCTCTTAACTTGGTCTAAAATATCTGTTTTCAACATTTTATGACTTAATAAGCTATAATATGTCTAATCCACACATAAAAGTGCAGAAATTGAAAAAAAACTTTAAATCGGAAAACAAGATTATTTCTAATTTTTAGCTCTTAACTTGGTCTAAAATATCTGTTTTCAACATTTTATGAATAAATAAGCTATAATATGTCTAATCCACACATAAAAGTGCAGAAATTGAAAAAAAACTTGAAATCGGAAAACAAGATTATTTCTAATTTTTAGCTCCTAACTTGGTCTAAAATATCTGTTTTCAACATTTTATGACTTAATAAGCTATAATATGTCTAATCCACACATAAAAGTGCAGAAATTGAAAAAAAACTTTAAATCGGAAAACAAGATTATTTCTAATTTTTAGCTCTTAACTTGGTCTAAAATATCTGTTTTCAACATTTTATAACTAAATAAGCTATAATATGTCTAATCCACACATAAAAGTGCAGAAATTGAAAAAAAACTTTAAATCGGAAAACAAGATTATTTCTAATTTTTAGCTCTTAACTTGGTCTAAGATATCTGTTTTCAACATTTTATGAATAAATAAGCTATAATATGTCTAATCCACACATAAAAGTGCAGAAATTGAAAAAAAACTTGAAATCGGAAAACAAGATTATTTCTAATTTTTAGCTCTTAACTTGGTCTAAAATATCTGTTTTCAACATTTTATGACCTAATAAGCTATAATATGTCTAATCCACACATAAAAGTGCAGAAATTGAAAAAAAACTTCAAATCGGAAAACAAGATTATTTCTAATTTTTAGCTCTTAACTTGGTCTAAAATATCTGTTTTCAACATTTTATGACTAAATAAGCTATAATATGTCTAATCCACACATAAAAGTGCAGAAATTGAAAAAAAACTTTAAATCGGAAAACAAGATTATTTCTAATTTTTAGCTCTTAACTTGGTCTAAGATATCTGTTTTCAACATTTTATGAATAAATAAGCTATAATATGTCTAATCCACACATAAAAGTGCAGAAATTGAAAAAAAACTTGAAATCGGAAAACAAGATTATTTCTAATTTTTAGCTCTTAACTTGGTCTAAAATATCTGTTTTCAACATTTTATGACTTAATAAGCTATAATATGTCTAATCCACACATAAAAGTGCAGAAATTGAAAAAAAACTTGAAATCGGAAAACAAGATTATTTCTAATTTTTAGCTCTTAACTTGGTCTAAAATATCTGTTTTCAACATTTTATGACTTAATAAGCTATAATATGTCTAATCCACACATAAAAGTGCAGAAATTGAAAAAAAACTTTAAATCGGAAAACAAGATTATTTCTAATTTTTAGCTCTTAACTTGGTCTAAAAGATCTGTTTTCAACATTTTATGACTAAATAAGCTATAATATGTCTAATCCACACATAAAAGTGCAGATATTGAAAAGAAACTTGAAATCGGAAAACAAGATTATTTCTAATTTTTAGCTCTTAACTTGGTCTAAAATATCTGTTTTCAACATTTTATCACTAAATAAGCTATAATATGTCTAATCCACACATAAAAGTGCAGAAATTGAAAAAAAACTTTAAATCGGAAAACAAGATTATTTCTAATTTTTAGCTCTTAACTTGGTCTAAGATATCTGTTTTCAACATTTTATGAATAAATAAGCTATAATATGTCTAATCCACACATAAAAGTGCAGAAATTGAAAAAAAACTTGAAATCGGAAAACAAGATTATTTCTAATTTTTAGCTCTTAACTTGGTCTAAAATATCTGTTTTCAACATTTTATGACTTAATAAGCTATAATATGTCTAATCCACACATAAAAGTGCAGAAATTGAAAAAAAACTTTAAATCGGAAAGCAAGATTATTTCTAATTTTTAGCTCTTAACTTGGTCTAAAATATCTGTTTTCAACATTTTATGACTAAATAAGCTATAATATGTCTAATCCACACATAAAAGTGCAGAAATTGAAAAAAAACTTTAAATCGGAAAACAAGATTATTTCTAATTTTTAGCTCTTAACTGGGTCTAAAATATCTGTTTTCAACATTTTATGACTAAATAAGCTATAATAAGTCTAATCCACACATAAAAGTGCAGAAATTGAAAAGAAACTTGAAATCGGAGAACATGATTATTTCTAATTTTTAGCTCTTAACTTGGTCTAAAATATCTGTTTTCAACATTTTATGACAAAATAAGCTATAATATGTCTAATCCACACATAAAAGTGCAGAAATTGAAAAAAAACTTTAAATCGGAAAACAAGATTATTTCTAATTTTTAGCTCTTAACTTGGTCTAAAATATCTGTTTTCAACATTTTATGACTAAATAAGCTATAATATGTCTAATCCACACATAAAAGTGCAGAAATTGAAAAAAAACTTTAAATCGGAAAACAAGATTATTTCTAATTTTTAGCTCCTAACTTGGTCTAAAATATCTGTTTTCAACATTTTATGACTAAATAAGCTATAATATGTCTAATCCACACATAAAAGTGCAGAAATTGAAAAAACACTTTAAATCGGAAAACAAGATTATTTCTAATTTTTAGCTCTTAACTTGGTCTAAAATATCTGTTTTCAACATTTTATGACTAAATAAGCTATAATATGTCTAATCCACACATAAAAGTGCAGAAAATGAAAAGAAACTTGAAATCTGAAAACAAGATTATTTCTAATTTTTAGCTCTTAACTTGGTATAAAATATCTGTTTTCAACATTTTATGACTAAATAAGCTATAATATGTCTAATTCACACATAAAAGTGCAGAAATTGAAAAAAAAACTTTAAATCGGAAAACAAGATTATTTCTAATTTTTAGCTCTTAACTTGGTCTCAAATATCTGTTTTCAACATTTTATGACTAAATAAGCTATAATATGTCTAATCCACACATAAAAGTGCAGAAATTGAAAAAAATCTTTAAATAGGAAAACAAGATTATTTCTAATTTTTAGCTCTTAACTTGGTCTAAAATATCTGTTTTCAACATTTTATGACTAAATAAGCTATAATATGTCTGATCCACACATAAAAGTGCAGAAATTGAAAAAAAAACTTTAAATCGGAAAACAAGATTATTTCTAATTTTTAGCTCTTAACTTGGTCTAAAATATCTGTTTTCAACATTTTATGACTAAATAAGCTATAATTTGTCTAATCCACACATAAAAGTGCAGAAATTGAAAAAAAACTTTAAATCGGAAAACAAGATTATTTCTAATTCTTAGCTCTTAACTTGGTCTAAGATATCTGTTTTCAACATTTTATGACTAAATAAGCTATAATATGTCTAATCCACACATAAAAGTGCAGAAATTGAAAAAAAACTTCAAATCGGAAAACAAGATTATTTCTAATTTTTAGCTCTTAACTTGGTCTGAAATATCTGTTTTCAACATTTTATGACTAAATAAGCTATAATATGTCTAATCCACACATAAAAGTGCAGAAATTGAAAAAAAACTTTAAATCGGAAAACAAGATTATTTCTAATTTTTAGCTCTTAACTTGGTCTAAGATATCTGTTTTCAACATTTTATGACTAAATAAGCTATAATATGTCTAGTCCACACATAAAAGTGCAGAAATTGAAAAAAAACTTTAAATCGGAAAACAAGATTATTTCTAATTTTTAGCTCTTAACTTGGTCTAAAATATCTGTTTTCAATATTTTATGACTAAATAAGCTTTAATATGTCTAATCCACACATAAAAGTGCATAAATTGAAAAAAAACTTTAAATCGGAAAACAAGATTATCTGTTTTCGACATTTTATGACTAAATAAGCTATAATATGTCTAATCCACACATAAAAGTGCAGAAATTGAAAAAAAAACTTTAAATCGGAAAACAAGATTATTTCTAATTTTTAGCTCTTAACTTGGTCTAAAATATCTGTTTTCAACATTTTATGACTTAATAAGCTATAATATGTCTAATCCACACATAAAAGTGCAGAAATTGAAAAAAAACTTTAAATCGGAAAACAAGATTACTTCTAATTTTTAGCTCTTAACTTGGTCTAAAATATCTGTTTTCAACATTTTATGACTAAATAAGCTATAATATGTCTAATCCACACATAAAAGTGCAGAAATTGTAAAAAAACTTTAAATCGGAAAACAAGATTATTTCTAATTTTTAGCTCTTAACTTGGTCTAAAATATCTGTTTTCAACATTTTATGACTAAATAAGTCTAATCCACACATAAAAGTGCAGAAATTGAAAAAAAACTTTAAATCGGAAAACAGGATTATTTCTAATTTTTAGCTCTTAACTTGGTCTAAAATATCTGTTTTCAACATTTTATGACTAAATAAGCTATAATATGTCTAATCCACACATAAAAGTGCAGAAATTGAAAAAAAATTTAAATCGGAAAACAAGATTATTTCTAATTTTTAGCTCTTAACTTGGTCTAAAATATCTGTTTTCAACATTTTATAACTAAATAAGCTATAATATGTCTAATCCACACATAAAAGTGCAGAAATTGAAAAAAAACTTTAAATCGGAAAACAAGATTATTTCTAATTTTTAGCTCTTAACTTGGTCTAAGATATCTGTTTTCAACATTTTATGAATAAATAAGCTATAATATGTCTAATCCACACATAAAAGTGCAGAAATTGAAAAAAAACTTGAAATCGGAAAACAAGATTATTTCTAATTTTTAGCTCTTAACTTGGTCTAAAATATCTGTTTTCAACATTTTATGACTTAATAAGCTATAATATGTCTAATCCACACATAAAAGTGCAGAAATTGAAAAAAAACTTTAAATCGGAAAACAAGATTATTTCTAATTTTTAGCTCTTAACTTGGTCTAAAATATCTGTTTTCTACATTTTATGACTAAATAAGCTATAATATGTCTAATCCACACATAAAAGTGCAGAAATTGAAAAAAAACTTTAAATCGGAAAACAAGATTATTTCTAATTTTTAGCTCTTAACTGGGTCTAAAATATCTGTTTTCAACATTTTATGACTAAATAAGCTATAATAAGTCTAATCAACACATAAAAGTGCAGAAATTGAAAAGAAAGCTCTTAACTTGGTCTAAAATATCTGTTTTCAACATTTTATGACAAAATAAGCTATAATATGTCTAATCCACACATAAAAGTGCAGAAATTGAAAAAAAACTTTAAATCGGAAAATAAGATTATTTCTAATTTTTAGCTCTTAACTTGGTCTAAAATATCTGTTTTCAACATTTTATGACTAAATAAGCTATAATATGTCTAATCCACACATAAAAGTGCAGAAATTGAAAAAAAACTTTAAATCGGAAAACAAGATTATTTCTAATTTTTCGCTCCTAACTTGGTCTAAAATATCTGTTTTCTACATTTTATGACTAAATAAGCTATAATATGTCTAATCCACACATAAAAGTGCAGAAATTGAAAAGAAACTTGAAATCTGAAAACAAGATTATTTCTAATTTTTAGCTCTTAACTTGGTATAAAATATCTGTTTTCAACATTTTATGACTAAATAAGCTATAATATGTCTAATTCACACATAAAAGTGCAGAAATTGAAAAAAAAACTTTAAATCGGAAAACAAGATTATTTCTAATTTTTAGCTCTTAACTTGGTCTAAAATATCTGTTTTCAACATTTTATGACTAAATAAGCTATAATATGTCTAATCCACACATAAAAGTGCAGAAATTGAAAACAATCTTTAAATCGGAAAACAAGATTATTTCTAATTTTTAGCTCTTAACTTGGTCTAAAATATCTGTTTTCAACATTTTATGACTAAATAAGCTATAATATGTCTGATCCACACATAAAAGTGCAGAAATTGAAAAAAAAACTTTAAATCGGAAAACAAGATTATTTCTAATTTTTAGCTCTTATCTTGGTCTAAAATATCTGTTTTCAACATTTTATGACTAAATAAGCTATAATATGTCTAATCCACACATAAAAGTGCAGAAATTGAAAAAAAACTTTAAATCGGAAAACCAGATTATTTCTAATTTTTAGCTCTTAACTTGGTCTAAAATATCTGTTTTCAACATTTTATGACTGAATAAGCTATAATATGTCTAATCCACACATAAAAGTGCAGAAATTGAAAAAAAACTTTAAATCGGAAAACAAGATTATTTCTAACTTTTAGCTCTTAACTTGGTCTAAAATATCTGTTTTCAACATTTTATGACTAAATAAGCTATAATATATCTAATCCACACATAAAAGTGCAGAAATTGAAAAGAAACTTGAAATCGGAAAACAAGATTATTTCTAATTTTTAGCTCTTAACTTGGTCTAAAATATCTGTTTTCAACATTTTATGACTAAATAAGCTATAGTATGTCTAATCCACACATAAAAGTGCAGAAATTGAAAAGAAACTTGAAATCGGTAAACAAGATTATTTCTAATTTTTAGCTCTTAACTTGGTCTAAAATATCTGTTTTCAACATTTTATGACTAAATAAGCTATAATATGTCTGATCCACACATAAAAGTGCAGAAATTGAAAAAAAAACTTTAAATCGGAAAACAAGATTATTTCTAATTTTTAGCTCTTAACTTGGTCTAAAATATCTGTTTTCAACATTTTATGACTGAATAAGCTATAATATGTCTAATCCACACATAAAAGTGCAGAAATTGAAAAAAAACTTTAAATCGGAAAACAAGATTATTTCTAACTTTTAGCTCTTAACTTGGTCTAAAATATCTGTTTTCAACATTTTATGACTAAATAAGCTATAATATATCTAATCCACACATAAAAGTGCAGAAATTGAAAAGAAACTTGAAATCGGAAAACAAGATTATTTCAATTTTTTAGCTCTTAACTTGGTCTAAAATATCTGTTTTCAACATTTTATGACTAAATAAGCTATAATATGTCTAATCCACACATAAAAGTGCAGAAAT
Source organism: Crioceris asparagi (assembly GCA_958507055.1). Classification (NCBI taxonomy): domain Eukaryota; kingdom Metazoa; phylum Arthropoda; class Insecta; order Coleoptera; family Chrysomelidae; genus Crioceris; species Crioceris asparagi. The sequence continues at coordinate 12,013 of CAUEHI010000413.1, forward strand.
TGAAAAAAAACTTTAAATCGGAAAACAAGATTATTTCTAATTTTTAGCTCTTAACTTGGTCTAAAATATCTGTTTTCAACATTTTATGACTAAATAAGCTATAATATGTCTAATCCACACATAAAAGTGCAGAAATTGAAAAAAAAACTTTAAATCGGAAAACAAGATTATTTCTAATTTTTAGCTCTTAATTGGGTCTAAAATATCTGTTTTCAACATTTTATGACTAAATAAGCTATAATATGTCTAATCCACACATAAAAGTGCAGAAATTGAAAAAAAACTTTAAATCGGAAAACAAGATTATTTCTAATTTTTAGTTCTTAACTTGGTCTAAAATATCTGTTTTCAACATTTTATGACTAAATAAGCTATAATATGTCTAATCCACACATAAAAGTGCAGAAATTGAAAAAAAACTTTAAATCGGAAAACAAGATTATTTCTAACTTTTAGCTCTTAACTTGGTCTAAAATATCTGTTTTCAACAATTTATGACTAAATAAGCTATAATATGTCTAATCCACACATAGAAGTGCAGAAATTGAAAAGAAACTTGAAATCGGAAAACAAGATTATTTCTAATTTTTAGCTCTTAACTTGGTCTAAAATATCTGTTTTCAACATTTTATGACTAAATAAGCTATAATATGTCTAATCCACACATAAAAGTGCAGAAATTGAAAAAAAACTTTAAATCGGAAAACAAGATTATTTCTAACTTTTAGCTCTTAACTTGGTCTAAAATATCTATTTTCAACATTTTATGACTAACTAAGCTATAATATATCTAATCCACACATAAAAGTGCAGAAATTGAAAAGAAACTTGAAATCGGAAAACAAGATTATTTCTAATTTTCAGCTCTTAACTTGGTCTAAAATATCTGTTTTCAACATTTTATGACTAAATAAGCTATAGTATGTCTAATCCACACATTAAAGTGCAGAAATTGAAAAGAAACTTGAAATCGGTAAACAAGATTATTTCTAATTTTTAGCTCTTAACTTGGTCTAAAATATCTGTTTTCAACATTTTATGACTAAATAAGCTATAATATGTCTGATCCACACATAAAAGTGCAGAAATTGAAAAAAAAACTTTAAATCGGAAAACAAGATTTTTTCTAATTTTTAGCTCTTAACTTGGTCTAAAATATCTGTTTTCAACATTTTATGACTAAATAAGCTATAATATGTCTAATCCACACATAAAAGTGCAGAAATTGAAAAAAAACTTTAAATCGGAAAACAAGATTATTTCTAATTTTTAGCTCTTAACTTGGTCTAAAATATCTGTTTTCAACATTTTATGACTGAATAAGCTATAATATGTCTAATCCACACATAAAAGTGCAGGAATTGAAAAAAAACTTTAAATCGGAAAACAAGATTATTTTCTAACTTTTAGCTCTTAACTTGGTCTAAAATATCTGTTTTCAACATTTTATAACTAAATAAGCTATAATATATCTAATCCACACATAAAAGTGCAGAAATTGAAAAGAAACTTGAAATCGGAAAACAAGATTATTTCTAATTTTTAGCTCTTAACTTGGTCTAAAATATCTGTTTTCAACATTTTATGACTGAATAAGCTATAATATGTCTAATCCACACATAAAAGTGCAGGAATTGAAAAAAAACTTTAAATCGGAAAACAAGATTATTTTCTAATTTTTAGCTCTTAACTTGGTCTAAAATATCTGTTTTCAACATTTTATGACTAAATAAGCTATAGTATGTCTAATCCACACATTAAAGTGCAGAAATTGAAAAGAAACTTGAAATCGGTAAACAAGATTATTTCTAATTTTTAGCTCTTAACTTGGTCTAAAATATCTGTTTTCAACATTTTATGACTAAATAAGCTATAATATGTCTAATCCACACATAAAAGTGCAGAAATTGAAAAAAAACTTTAAATCGGAAAACAAGATTATTTCTAATTTTTAGCGCTTAACTTGGTCTAAAATATCTGTTTTCAACATTTTATGACTAAATAAGCTATAATATGTCTAATCCACACATAAAAGTGCAGAAATCGAAAAGAAACTTGAAATCGGAAAACAAGATTATTTCAATTTTTTAGCTCTTAACTTGGTCTAAAATATCTGTTTTCAACATTTTATGACTAAATAAGCTATAATATGTCTAATCCACACATAAAAGTGCAGAAATTGAAAAAAAACTTTAAATCGGAAAACAAGATTATTTCTAATTTTTAGCTCTTAACTTGGTCTAAAATATCTGTTTTCAACATTTTATGACTAAATAAGCTATAATATGTCTAATCCACACATATAAGTGCAGAAATTGAAAAAAAACTTTAAATCGGAAAACAAGATTATTTCTAACTTTTAGCTCTTAACTTGGTCTAAAATATCTGTTTTCTACATTTTATGACTATATAAGCTATAATATGTCTAATCCACACATAAAAGTGCAGAAATTGAAAAAAAAACTTTAAATCGGAAAACAAGATTATTTCTAATTTTTAGCTCTTAACTTGGTCTAAAATATCTGTTTTCAACATTTTATGACTAAATAAGCTATAATATGTCTAATCCACACATAAAAGTGCAGAAATTGAAAAAAAACTTTAAATCGGAAAACAATATTATTTCTAATTTTTAGCTCTTAATTTGGTCTAAAATATCTGTTTTCAACATTTTATGACTAAATAAGCTATAATATGTCTAATCCACACATAAAAGTGCAGAAATTGAAAAAAAACGTTAAATCGGAAAACAAGATTATTTCTAACTTTTAGCTCTTAACTTGGTCTAAAATATCTGTTTTCAACATTTTATGACTAAATAAGCTATAATATGTCTAATCCACACATAAAAGCGAATAAATTGAACAAAATCTTGAAATCTGAAAACAAGATTATTTCTAATTTTTAGCTCTTAATTTGGTCTAAAATATCTGTTTTCAACATTTTATGACTAAATAAGCTATAATATGTATAATCCACACATAAAAGTGAATAAATTGAACAAAAACTTTAAATCGGAAAACAAGATTATTTCTAATTTTTAGCTCTTAACTTGGTCTAAAATATCTGCTTTCAACATTTTATGACTAAATAAGCTATAATATGTCTAATCCAAACATAAAAGTGAATAAATTGAACAAAAACTTTAAATCGGAAAACAAGATTATTTCTAATTTTTAGCTCTTAACTTGTTCTAAAATATCTGTTTTCCACATTTTATGACTAAATAAGCTATAATATGTCTAATCCACACATAAAAGCGAATAAATTGAACAAAATCTTGAAATCTGAAAACAAGATTATTTCAAATTTTTAGCTCTTAACTTGGTCTAAAATATCTGTTTTCAACATTTTATGACTAAATAAGCTATAATATGTTTAATCCACACATAAAAGTGAATAAACTAAACAAAATCTTGAAATCTGAAAACAAGATTATTTCTAATTTTTAGCTCTTAACTTGGTCTAAAATATCTGTTTTCAACATTTTATGACGAAATAAGCTATAATATGTCTAATCCACACATAAAAGTGAATAAATTGAACAAAAACTTGAAATCTGAAAACAAGATTATTTCTAATTTTTAGCTCTTTACTTGGTCTAAAATATCTGTTTTCAACATTTTATGACTAAATAAGCTATAATATGTCTAATCCACACATAAAAGTGAATAAATTGAACAAAAACTTTAAATCGGAAAACAAGATTATTTCTAATTTTTAGCTCTTAACTTGGTCTAAAATATCTGTTTTCAACATTTTATGACTAAATAAGCTATAATATGTCTAATCCACACATAAAAGTGAATAAATTGAACAAAAACTTTAAATCGGAAAACAAGATTATTTCTAATTTTTAGCTCTTAACTTGGTCTAAAATATCTGTTTTCAACATTTTATGACTAAATAAGCTATAATATGTCTAATCCACACATAAAAGTGAATAAATTGAACAAAAACTTTAAATCGGAAAACAAGATTATTTCTAATTCTTAGCTCTTAACTTGGTCTAAAATATCTGTTTTCAACATTTTATGACTAAATAAGCTATAATATGTATAATCCACACATAAAAGTGAATAAATTGAACAAAAACTTTAAATCGGAAAACAAGATTATTTCTAATTTTTAGCTCTTAACTTGGTCTAAAATATCTGTTTTCAACATTTTATGACTAAATAAGCTATAATATGTCTAATCCAAACATAAAAGTGAATAAATTGAACAAAAACTTTAAATCGGAAAACAAGATTATTTCTAATTTTTAGCTCTTAACTTGTTCTAAAATATCTGTTTTCAACATTTTATGACTAAATAAGCTATAATATGTCTAATCCACACATAAAAGCGAATAAATTGAACAAAATCTTGAAATCTGAAAACAAGATTATTTCTAATTTTTAGCTCTTAACTTGGTCTAAAATATCTGTTTTCAACATTTTATGACGAAATAAGCTATAATATGTCTAATCCACACATAAAAGTGAATAAATTGAACAAAAACTTTAAATCGGAAAACAAGATTATTTCTAATTTTTAGCACTTAACTTGGTCTAAAATATCTGTTTTCAACATTTTATGACTAAATAATCTATAATATGTCTAATCCACACATAAAAGTGAATAAATTGAACAAAAACTTTAAATCGGAAAACAAGATTATTTCTAATTTTTAGCTCTTAACTTGGTCTAAAATATCTGTTTTCAACATTTTATGACTAAATAAGCTATAATATGTCTAATCCACACGTAAAAGTGAATAAATTGAACAAAAACATGAAATCTGAAAACAAGATTATTTCTGATTTTTAGCTCTTAACTTGGTCTAAAATATCTGTTTTCAACATTTTATGACTAAGTAAGCTATAATATGTCTAATCCACACATAAAAGTGAATAAATTGAACAAAAACTTTAAATAGGAAAACAAGATTATTTCTAATTTTTAGCTCTTAACTTGGTCTAAAATATCTGTTTTCAACATTTTATGACTAAATAAGCTATAATATGTCTAATCCACACATAAAAGTGAATAAATTGAACAAAAACTTGAAATCTGAAAACAAGATTATTTCTAATTTTTAGCTCTTAACTTGGTCTAAAATATCTGTTTTCAACATTTTATGACTAAATAAGCTATAATATGTCTAATCCACACTTAAAAGTGAATAAATTGAACAAAAACTTGAAATCTGAAAACAAGATTATTTCTAATTTTTAGCTCTTAACTTGGTCTAAAATATCTGTTTTCAACATTTTATGACTAAATAAGCTATAATATGTCTAATCCACACATAAAAGTGAATAAATTGATCAAAATCTTGAAATCTGAAAAAAAGATTATTTCTAATTTTTAGCTCTTAACTTGGTCTAAAATATCTGTTTTCAACATTTTATGACTAAATAAGCTATAATATGTATAATCCACACATAAAAGTGAATAAATTGAACAAAAACTTTAAATCGGAAAACAAGATTATTTCTAATTTTTAGCTCTTAACTTGGTCTTAAATATCTGTTTTCAATATTTTATGACTAAATAAGCTATAATATTTCTAATCCAAACATAAAGGTGAATAAATTGAACAAAATCTTTAAATCGGACAACAAGATTATTTCTAATTTTTAGCTCTTAACTTGTTCTAAAATATCTGTTTTCAACATTTTATGACTAAATAAGCTATAATATGTCTAATCCACACATAAAAGCGAATAAATTGAACAAAATCTTGAAATCTGAAAACAAGATTATTTCTAATTTTTAGCTCTTAATTTGGTCTAAAATATCTGTTTTCAACATTTTATGACTAAATAAGCTATAATATGTCTAATCCACACATAAAAGTGAATAAATTGAACAAAATCTTGAAATCTGAAAACAAGATTATTTCTAATTTTTAGCTCTTAACTTGGTCTAAAATATCTGTTTTCAACATTTTATGACGAAATAAGCTATAATATGTCTAATCCACACATAAAAGTGAATAAATTGAACAAAAACTTTAAATCGGAAAACAAGATTATTTCTAATTTTTAGCTCTTAACTTGGTCTAAAATATCTGTTTTCAACATTTTATGACTAAGTAAGCTATAATATGTCTAATCCACACACCATCCAACATCACCATCACCATCACCATCACCATCACCATCACCATCACCATCACCATCACCATCACCATCACCATCACCATCACCATCACCATCACCATCACCATCACCATCACCATCACCATCACCATCACCATCACCATCACCATCACCATCACCATCACCATCACCATCACCATCACCATCACCATCACCATCACCATCACCATCACCATCACCATCACCATCACCATCACCATCACCATCACCATCACCATCACCATCACCATCACCATCACCATCACCATCACCATCACCATCACCATCACCATCACCATCACCATCACCATCACCATCACCATCACTATCACCATCACTATCACCATCACCATCACCATCACCATCACCATCACCATCACCATCACTATCACCATCACCATCACCATCACCATCACCATCACCATCACCATCACCATCACCATCACCATCACCATCACCATCACCATCACCATCACCATCACCATCACCATCACCATCACCATCACCATCACCATCACCATCACCATCACCATCACCATCACCATCACCATCACCATCACCATCACCATCACCATCACCATCACCATCACCATCACCATCACCATCACCATCACCATCACCATCACCATCACCATCACCATCACCATCACCATCACCATCACCATCACCATCACCATCACCATCACCATCACCATCACCATTACCATCACCATCACCATCACCATCACCATCACCATCACCATCACCATCACCATCACCATCACCATCACCATCACCATCACCATCACCATCACCATCACCATCACCATTACCATCACCATCACCATCACCATCACCATCACCATCACCATCACCATCACCATCACCATCACCATCACCATCACCATCACCATCACCATCACATCATCACCATCACCATCACCATCACCATCACCATCACCATCACCATCACATCACCATCACCATCACCATCACCATCACCATCACCATCACCATCACCATCACCATCACCATCACCATCACCATCACCATCACCATCACCATCACCATCACCATCACCATCACCATCACCATCACCATCACCATCACCATCACCATCACCATCACCATCACCATCACCATCACCATCACCATCACCATCACCATCACCATCACCATCACCATCACCATCACCATCACCATCACCATCACCATCACCATCACCATCACCATCACCATCACCATCACCATCACCATCACCATCACCATCACCATCACCATCACCATCACCATCACCATCACCATCACCATCACCATCACCATCACCATCACCATCACCATCACCATCACCATCACCATCACCATCACCATCACCATCACCATCACCATCACCATCACCATCACCATCACCATCACCATCACCATCACCATCACCATCACCATCACCATCACCATCACCATCACCATCACCATCACCATCACCATCACCATCACCATCACCATCACCATCACCATCACCATCACCATCACCATCACCATCACCATCACCATCACCATCACCATCACCATCACCATCACCATCACCATCACCATCACCATCACCATCACCATCACCATCACCATCACCATCACCATCACCATCACCATCACCATCACCATCACCATCACCATCACCATCACCATCACCATCACCATCACCATCACCATCACCATCACCATCACCATCACCATCACCATCACCATCACCATCACCATCACCATCACCATCACCATCACCATCACCATCACCATCACCATCACCATCACCATCACCATCACCATCACCATCACCATCACCATCACCATCACCATCACCATCACCATCACCATCACCATCACCATCACCATCACCATCACCATCACCATCACCATCACCATCACCATCACCATCACCATCACCATCACCATCACCATCACCATCACCATCACCATCACCATCACCATCACCATCACCATCACCATCACCATCACCATCACCATCACACCATCACCATCACCATCACCATCACCATCACCATCACCATCACCATCACCATCACCATCACCATCACCATCACCATCACCATCACCATCACCATCACCATCACCATCACCATCACCATCACCATCACCATCACCATCACCATCACCATCACCATCACCATCACCATCACCATCACCATCACCATCACCATCACCATCACCATCACCATCACCATCACCATCACCATCACCATCACCATCACCATCACCATCACCATCACCATCACCATCACCATCACCATCACCATCACCATCACCATCACCATCACCATCACCATCACCATCACCATCACCATCACCATCACCATCACCATCACCATCACCATCACCATCACCATCACCATCACCATCACCATCACCATCACCATCACCATCACCATCACCATCACCATCACCATCACCATCACCATCACCATCACCATCACCATCACCATCACCATCACCATCACCATCACCATCACCATCACCATCACCATCACCATCACCATCACCATCACCATCACCATCACCATCACCATCACCATCACCATCACCATCACCATCACCATCACCATCACCATCACCATCACCATCACCATCACCATCACCATCACCATCACCATCACCATCACCATCACCATCACCATCACCATCACCATCACCATCACCATCACCATCACCATCACCATCACCATCACCATCACCATCACCATCACCATCACCATCACCATCACCATCACCATCACCATCACCATCACCATCACCATCACCATCACCATCACCATCACCATCACCATCACCATCACCATCACCATCACCATCACCATCACCATCACCATCACCATCACCATCACCATCACCATCACCATCACCATCACCATCACCATCACCATCACCATCACCATCACCATCACCATCACCATCACCATCACCATCACCATCACCATCACCATCACCATCACCATCACCATCACCATCACCATCACCATCACCATCACCATCACCATCACCATCACCATCACCATCACCATCACCATCACCATCACCATCACCATCACCATCACCATCACCATCACCATCACCATCACCATCACCATCACCATCACCATCACCATCACCATCACCATCACCATCACCATCACCATCACCATCACCATCACCATCACCATCACCATCACCATCACCATCACCATCACCATCACCATCACCATCACCATCACCATCACCATCACCATCACCATCACCATCACCATCACCATCACCATCACCATCACCATCACCATCACCATCACCATCACCATCACCATCACCATCACCATCACCATCACCATCACCATCACCATCACCATCACCATCACCATCACCATCACCATCACCATCACCATCACCATCACCATCACCATCACCATCACCATCACCATCACCATCACCATCACCATCACCATCACCATCACCATCACCATCACCATCACCATCACCATCACCATCACCATCACCATCACCATCACCATCACCATCACCATCACCATCACCATCACCATCACCATCACCATCACCATCACCATCACCATCACCATCACCATCACCATCACCATCACCATCACCATCACCATCACCATCACCATCACCATCACCATCACCATCACCATCACCATCACCATCACCATCACCATCACCATCACCATCACCATCACCATCACCATCACCATCACCATCACCATCACCATCACCATCACCATCACCATCACCATCACCATCACCATCACCATCACCATCACCATCACCATCACCATCACCATCACCATCACCATCACCATCACCATCACCATCACCATCACCATCACCATCACCATCACCATCACCATCACCATCACCATCACCATCACCATCACCATCACCATCACCATCACCATCACCATCACCATCACCATCACCATCACCATCACCATCACCATCACCATCACCATCACCATCACCATCACCATCACCATCACCATCACCATCACCATCACCATCACCATCACCATCACCATCACCATCACCATCACCATCACCATCACCATCACCATCACCATCACCATCACCATCACCATCACCATCACCATCACCATCACCATCACCATCACCATCACCATCACCATCACCATCACCATCACCATCACCATCACCATCACCATCACCATCACCATCACCATCACCATCACCATCACCATCACCATCACCATCACCATCACCATCACCATCACCATCACCATCACCATCACCATCACCATCACCATCACCATCACCATCACCATCACCATCACCATCACCATCACCATCACCATCACCATCACCATCACCATCACCATCACCATCACCATCACCATCACCATCACCATCACCATCACCATCACCATCACCATCACCATCACCATCACCATCACCATCACCATCACCATCACCATCACCATCACCATCACCATCACCATCACCATCACCATCACCATCACCATCACCATCACCATCACCATCACCATCACCATCACCATCACCATCACCATCACCATCACCATCACCATCACCATCACCATCACCATCACCATCACCATCACCATCACCATCACCATCACCATCACCATCACCATCACCATCACCATCACCATCACCATCACCATCACCATCACCATCACCATCACCATCACCATCACCATCACCATCACCATCACCATCACCATCACCATCACCATCACCATCACCATCACCATCACCATCACCATCACCATCACCATCACCATCACCATCACCATCACCATCACCATCACCATCACCATCACCATCACCATCACCATCACCATCACCATCACCATCACCATCACCATCACCATCACCATCACCATCACCATCACCATCACCATCACCATCACCATCACCATCACCATCACCATCACCATCACCATCACCATCACCATCACCATCACCATCACCATCACCATCACCATCACCATCACCATCACCATCACCATCACCATCACCATCACCATCACCATCACCATCACCATCACCATCACCATCACCATCACCATCACCATCACCATCACCATCACCATCACCATCACCATCACCATCACCATCACCATCACCATCACCATCACCATCACCATCACCATCACCATCACCATCACCATCACCATCACCATCACCATCACCATCACCATCACCATCACCATCACCATCACCATCACCATCACCATCACCATCACCATCACCATCACCATCACCATCTCCATCACCATCACCATCACCATCACCATCACCATCACCATCACCATCTCCATCACCATCACCATCACCATCACCATCACCATCACCATCACCATCACCATCACCATCACCATCACCATCACCATCACCATCACCATCACCATCACCATCACCATCACCATCACCATCACCATCACCATCACCATCACCATCACCATCACCATCACCATCACCATCACCATCACCATCACCATCACCATCACCATCACCATCACCATCACCATCACCATCACCATCACCATCACCATCAACATCACCATCACCATCACCATCACCATCACCATTACCATCACCATCACCATCACCATCACCATCACCATCACCATCACCATCACCATCACCATCACCATCACCATCACCATCACCATCACCATCACCATCACCATCACCATCACCATCACCATCACCATCACCATCACCATCACCATCACCATCACCACCATCACCATCACCATCACCATCACCATCACCATCACCATCACCATCACCATCACCATCACCATCACCATCACCATCACCATCACCATCACCATCACCATCACCATCACCATCACCATCACCATCACCATCACCATCACCATCACCATCACCATCACCATCACCATCACCATCACCATCACCATCACCATCACCATCACCATCACCATCACCATCACCATCACCATCACCATCACTAAAAATTAGAAATAATCTTATTTTCCGATTTCAAGTTTTTGTTCAATTTCTGCACTTTTATGTGAGGATTAGACATATTATAACTTATTTAGTCATAAAATGTCGAAAACAAACATTTTAGACCAAGTTATGAGCTAAAAATATAAAATAATCATATTTTCCGATTTTATGTTTTTGTTCAATTTCTGCACTCTTATGTGTGAATTGGACATGTTATAATTTATTTAGTGATAAAACTCTGAAAATAGATTTTAGACCGAGTGATGAGCTAAAAATTAGAAATAATCTTATTTTCCGATTTCAAGTTTTTGTTCAATTTCTGCACTTTTATGTGAGGATCAGACATATTATAACTTATTTAGTCATAAAATGCCGAAAACAGACATTTTAGACCAAGTTATGAGCTAAAAGTATGTAATAATCTTATTTTCCGATTTCAAGTTTTTGTTCAATTTCCGCACTTTTATGTGAGGATCAGACATATTATAACTTATTTAGTCTTAAAATGTCGAAAACAGACATTTTAGACCAAGTTATGAGCTAAAAATATGAAATAATCTTATTTTCCGATTTTCAGTTTTTGTTCAATCTCTGCACTTTTATGTGTGATTTGGACATATTATATCTTATTTAGTCATAAAATTCTGAAAATTGACATTTTAGACCAAGTTAAGAGCTAAATATTAGAAATAATCTTATTTTCCGATTTTAAGTTTTTGCTCAATTTCTGCACTTTTATGTGTGGTTAGGACATATTATATATTATTTAGTCATAAAATGTCGAAAACAAACATTTTAGACCAAGTTATGAGCTAAAAATATGAAATAATCTTATTTTCCGATTTTAAGTTTTTGTTCAATTTCTGCACTCTTATGTGTGAATTGGACATATTATAACTTATTTAGTCATAAAATTCTGAAAATAGACATTTTAGACCAAGTTAAGAGCTAAATATCAGAAATAATCTTATTCTCCGATTTTAGGTTTTTGCTCAATTTCTGCACTTTTATGTGTGGTTTGGACATATATATTATTTAGTCATAAAATGTTGAAAACAGACATATTAGACCAAGTTATGAGCTAAAAATATGAAATAATCTTATTTTCCGATTTTAAGTTTTTGTTCATTTTCTGCACTTTTATGTGTGGATTGGACATATTATAACTTATTTAGTTATAAATTGTTGAAAACAGACATTTTAGACCAAGTTATGAGCTAAAAGTATGAAATAATCTTATTTTCCGATTTAAAGTTTGTTTTCAATTTCTGCACTTTTATGTGTGAATTGGACATATTATAACTTATTTAGTGATAAAACTCTGAAAATAGACATTTTAGACCGAGTTATGAGCTAAAAATTAGAAATAATCTTATTTTCCGATTTCAAGTTTTTGTTCAATTTCTGAACTTTTATGTGAGGATCAGACATATTATAACTTATTTAGTCATAAAATGTCGAAAACAGACATTTTAGACCAAGTTATGAGCTAAAAGTATGAAATAATCTTATTTTCCGATTTCATGTTTTTGTTCAATTTCTGCACTTTTATGTGAGGATCAGACATATTATAACTTATTTAGTCATAAAATGTCGAAAACAGACATTTTAGACCATGTTATGAGCTAAAAATATGAAATAATCTTATTTTCCGATTTTAAGTTTTTGTTCAATTTCTGCACTCTTATGTGTGAATTGGACATATTATAACTTATTTAGTCATAAAATTCTGAAAATTGACATTTTAGACCAAGTTAAGAGCTAAAAATTATAAATAATCTTACTTTTCGATTTAAAGTTTTTTTTCAATTTCTGCACTTTGATGTGTGGATTGGACATATTATAACTTATTTAGTCATAAAATGTTGAAACCAGATATTTTAGACCAAGTTATGAGCTAAAAGTATGAAATAATCTTATTTTCCGATTTAAAGTTCTTTTTTCAATTTCTGCACTTTTATGTGTGAATTGGACATATTATAACTTTTTTAGTGATAAAACTCTGAAAATAGATATTTTAGACCGAGTTATGAGCTAAAAATTAGAAATAATCTTATTTTCCGATTTCAAGTTTTTGTTCAATTTCTGCACTTTTATGTGAGGATTAGACATATTATATCTTATTTAGTCATAAAATTCTGAAAATAGACATTTTAGACCAAGTTAAGAGCTAAATATTACAAATAATTTTTTTTTCCGATTTTAAGTTTTTACTCAATTTCTGCACTTTAATGTGTGAATTGGACTTGTTATAACATATTTAGTAATGAAATGCTGAAAACAGACATTTTAGACCAAGTAAAGAGCTAAAAATTATAAATAATCTTATTTTCCGATTTTAAGTTTTTGCTCAAATTCTGCACTTTTATGTGTGGATTGGACATATTATAACATATTTAGTTATAAAATGTTGAAAACAGACATTTTAAACCAAGTTATGAGCTAAAAGTATGAAATAATCTTATTTTCCGATTTAAAGTTTTTTTTCAATTTCTGCACGTTTATGTGTGAATTGGACATATAACTTATTTAGTGATAAAACTCTGAAAATAGACATTTTAGACCGAGTTATGAGCTAAAAATTAGAAATAATCTTATTTTCCGATTTCAAGTTTTTGTTCAATTTCTGCACTTTTATGTGAGGATTAGACATATTATAACTTATTTAGTCATAAAATTCTGAAAATAGACATTTTAGACCAAGTTAAGAGCTAAATATTACAAATAATCTTTTTTTCCGATTTTAAGTTTTTGCTCAATTTCTGCACTTTAATGTGTGAATTGGACTTGTTATAACTTATTTAGTAATGAAATGCTGAAAACAGACATTTTAGACCAAGTAAAGTGCTAAAAATTATAAATAATCTTATTTTCCGATTTTAAGTTTTTGCTCAAATTCTGCACTTTTATGTGTGGATTGGACATATTATAACATATTTAGTTATAAAATGTTGAAAACAGACATTTTAGACCAAGTTATGAGCTAAAAATATGAAATAATCTTATTTTCCGATTTTAAGTTTTTGTTCAATTTCTGCACTTTTATGTGTGAATTGGACATATTATAACTTATTTAGTCATAAAATTTTGAAAATATACATTTTAGACCAAGTTAATAGCTAAATATTAGAAATAATCTTATTTTCCGATTTTAAGTTTTTGCGCAATTTCTGCACTTTTATGTGTGAATTTGACTTATTATAACTTATTTAGTCATGAAATGCTGAAAACAGACATTTCAGGCCAAGTATAGAGCTAAAAATTATAAATAATCTTATTTTCCGATTTCAAGTTTTTGTTCAATTTCTGCACTTTTATGTGAGGATTAGACATATTATAACTTATTTAGTCTTAAAATTCTTAAAATAGACATTTTAGACCAAGTTAAGAGCTAAATATCAGAAATAATCTTAGTTTCCAATTTTAAGTTTTTGCTCAATTTCTGCACTTTTATGTGTGGTTTGGACATATTGTAGATTATTTAGTCATAAAATGTTGAAAACAGACATATTAGACCAAGTTATGAGCTAAAGATTTGAAATAATCTTATTTTCCGATTTTAAGTTTTTGTTCAATTTCTGCACTTTTATGTATGGATTGGACATATTATAATTTATTTAGTCATAAATTGTTGAAAACAGACATTTTAGACCAAGTTATGAGCTAAAAGTATGAAATAATCTTATTTTCCGATTTAAAGTTTTTTTTCAATTTCTGCACTTTTATGTGTGAATTGGACATATTATAACTTATTTAGTGATAAAACTCTGAAAATAGACATTTTAGACCGAGTTATGAGCTAAAAATTAGAAATAATCTTATTTTCCGATTTCAAGTTTTTGTTCAATTTCTGCACTTTTATGTGAGGATGAGACATATTATAACTTATTTAGTCATAAAATGTCGAAAACAGACATTTTAGACCAAGTTATGAGCTACAAATATGAAATAATCTTATTTTCCGATTTTAAGTTTTTGATCAATTTCTGCACTTTTATGTGTGATTTGGACATATTGTAGATTATTTAGTCATAAAATTGTGAAAATAGACATTTTAGACCAAGTTAAGAGCTAAATATCAGAAATAATCTTAGTTTCCGATTTTAAGTTTTTGCTCAATTTCTGCACTTTTATGTGTGGTTTGGACATATTGTAGATTATTTAGTCATAAAATGTTGAAAACAGACATATTAGACCAAGTTATGAGCTAAAGATATGAAATAATCTTATTTTCCGATTTTAAGTTTTTGTTCAATTTCTGCACTTTTATGTATGGATTGGACATATTATAACTTATTTTGTCATAAATTGTTGAAAACAGACATTTTAGACCAAGTTATGAGCTAAAAGTATGAAATAATCTTATTTTCCGATTTAAAGTTTTTTTTCAATTTCTGCACTTTTATGTGTGAATTGGACATATTATAACTTATTTAGTGATAAAACTCTGAAAATAGACATTTTAGACCGAGTTATGAGCTAAAAATTAGAAATAATCTTATTTTCCGATTTCAAGCATTTGTTCAATTTCTGCACTTTTATGTGAGGATCAGACATATTATAACTTATTTAGTCATAAAATGTCGAAAACAGACATTTTAGACCAAGTTATGAGCTAAAAGTATGAAATAATCTTATTTTCCGATTTCAAGCTTTTGTTCAATTTCTGCACATTTATGTGAGGATCAGACATATTATAACTTATTTAGTCATAAAATGTCGAAAACAGACATTTTAGACCAAGTTATGAGCTAAAAATATGAAATAATCTTATTTTCCGATTTTAAGTTTTTGTTCAATCTCTGCACTTTTATGTGTGATTTGGACATATTATATCTTATTTAGTCATAAAATTCTGAAAATAGACATTTTAGACCAAGTTAATAGCTAAATATTAGAAATAATCTTATTTTCCGATTTTAAGTTTTTGCTCAATTTCTACACTTTTATGTGTGGTTAGGACTTATTATATATTATTTAGTCATAAAATGTTGAAAACAGACATATTAGACCAATTTATGAACTAAAAATACGAGATAATCTTATTTTCCGATTTTAAGTTTTTGTTCAATTTCTGCACTTTTAAGTGTGAATTTGACATATTATAACTTATTTAGTCATAAAATTCTGAAAATAGACATTTTAGACCAAGTTAAGAGCTAAATATTAGAAATAATCTTATTTTCCGATTTTGAGTTTTTGCTCAATTTCTGCACTTTTATGTGTGAATTGGACTTATTATAACTTATTTAGTCATGAAATGCTGAAAACAGACATTTTAGACCAAGTAAAGAGCTAAAAATTATAAATAATCTTACTTTCCGATTTTAAGTTTTTGTTCAAATTCTGCACTTTTATGTGTGGATTGGACTTACTATATATATATAAAGTTTTTTTTTCAATTTCTGCACTTTTATGTGTGAATTGGACATATTATAACTTTTTTAGTGATAAAACTCTGACAATAGACATTTTAGACCGAGTTATGAGCTAAAAATTAGAAATAATCTTATTTTCCCATTTCAAGTTTTTGTTCAATTTCTGCACTTTTATGTGAGGATTAGACATATAACTTATTAAGTCATAAAATTCTGAAAATAGACATTTTAGACCAAGTTAAGTGCTAAATATTAGAAATAATCTTTTTTTCCGATTTCAAGTTATTGCTCAATTTCTGCACTTTAATGTGAGAATTGGACTTGTTATAACTTATTTAGTCATGAAATGCTGAAAACAGACATTTTAGACCAAGTAAAGAGCTGAAAATTATAAATAATCTTATTTTCCGATTTTAAGTTTTTGCTCAATTTCTGCACTTTTATTTGTGGATTGGACATATTATAACATATTTAGTTATAAAATGTTGAAATGCTGAAAACAGACATTTTAGACCAAGTTATGAGCAAAAAGTATGAAATAATCTTATTTTCCGATTTAAAGTTTTTTTCAATTTCTGCACTTTTATGTGTGAATTGGACATATAATAACTTATTTAGTGATAAAACTCTGAAAATAGACATTTTAGACTGAGTTATGAGCTAAAGATTAGAAATAATCTTATTTTCCGATTTCAAGTTTTTTTTCAATTTCTGCACTTTTATGTGAGGATTAGACATATTATAACTTAATTAGTCAAAAAATTTCGAAAACAGACATTTTAGACCAAGTTAAGAGCTAAATATCAGAAATAATCTTAGTTTCCGATTTTAAGTTTTTGCTCAATTTCTGCACTTTTATGTGTGGTTTGGACATATTGTAGATTATTTAGTCATAAAATGTTGAAAACAGACATATTAGACCAAGTTATGAGCTAAAGATATGAAATAATCTTATTTTCCGATTTTAAGTTTTTGTTCAATTTCTGCACTTTTATGTATGGATTGGACATATTATAACTTATTTTGTCATAAATTGTTGAAAACAGACATTTTAGACCAAGTTATGAGCTAAAAGTATGAAATAATCTTATTTTCCGATTTAAATTTTTTTTTCAATTTCTGCACTTTTATGTGTGAATTGGACATATTATAACTTATTTAGTGATAAAACTCTGAAAATAGACATTTTAGACCGAGTTATGAGCTAAAAATTAGAAATAATCTTATTTTCCGATTTCAAGCATTTGTTCAATTTCTGCACTTTTATGTGAGGATCAGACATATTATAACTTATTTAGTCATAAAATGTCGAAAACAGACATTTTAGACCAAGTTATGAGCTAAAAGTATGAAATAATCTTATTTTCCGATTTCAAGCTTTTGTTCAATTTCTGCACATTTATGTGAGGATCAGACATATTATAACTTATTTAGTCATAAAATGTCGAAAACAGACATTTTAGACCAAGTTATGAGCTAAAAATATGAAATAATCTTATTTTCCGATTTTAAGTTTTTGTTCAATCTCTGCACTTTTATGTGTGATTTGGACATATTATATCTTATTTAGTCATAAAATTCTGAAAATAGACATTTTAGACCAAGTTAATAGCTAAATATTAGAAATAATCTTATTTTCCGATTTTAAGTTTTTGCTCAATTTCTGCACTTTTATGTGTGGTTAGGACTTATTATATATTATTTAGTCATAAAATGTTGAAAACAGACATATTAGACCAATTTATGAACTAAAAATACGAGATAATCTTATTTTCCGATTTTAAGTTTTTGTTCAATTTCTGCACTTTTAAGTGTGAATTTGACATATTATAACTTATTTAGTCATAAAATTCTGAAAATAGACATTTTAGACCAAGTTAAGAGCTAAATATTAGAAATAATCTTATTTTCCGATTTTGAGTTTTTGCTCAATTTCTGCACTTTTATGTGTGAATTGGACTTATTATAACTTATTTAGTCATGAAATGCTGAAAACAGACATTTTAGACCAAGTAAAGAGCTAAAAATTATAAATAATCTTACTTTCCGATTTTAAGTTTTTGTTCAAATTCTGCACTTTTATGTGTGGATTGGACTTACTATATATATATAAAGTTTTTTTTTCAATTTCTGCACTTTTATGTGTGAATTGGACATATTATAACTTTTTTAGTGATAAAACTCAGAAAATAGACATTTTAGACCGAGTTATGAGCTAAAAATTAGAAATAATCTTATTTTCCCATTTCAAGTTTTTGTTCAATTTCTGCACTTTTATGTGAGGATTAGACATATAACTTATTAAGTCATAAAATTCTGAAAATAGACATTTTAGACCAAGTTAAGTGCTAAATATTAGAAATAATCTTTTTTTCCGATTTCAAGTTATTGCTCAATTTCTGCACTTTAATGTGAGAATTGGACTTGTTATAACTTATTTAGTCATGAAATGCTGAAAACAGACATTTTAGACCAAGTAAAGAGCTAAAAATTATAAATAATCTTATTTTCCGATTTTAAGTTTTTGCTCAATTTCTGCACTTTTATTTGTGGATTGGACATATTATAACATATTTAGTTATAAAATGTTGAAATGCTGAAAACAGACATTTTAGACCAAGTTATGAGCAAAAAGTATGAAATAATCTTATTTTCCGATTTAAAGTTTTTTTCAATTTCTGCACTTTTATGTGTGAATTGGACATATAATAACTTATTTAGTGATAAAACTCTGAAAATAGACATTTTAGACTGAGTTATGAGCTAAAGATTAGAAATAATCTTATTTTCCGATTTCAAGTTTTTTTTCAATTTCTGCACTTTTATGTGAGGATTAGACATATTATAACTTAATTAGTCAAAAAATTTCGAAAACAGACATTTTAGACCAAGTTATGAGCTGAAAATATGAAATATTCTTATCTTCCGATTTTAAGTTTTTGTTCAATTTCTGCACTTTTATGTGTGGATTGGACATATTATAACTTATTTAGTCATAAAATGTTGAAAACAGACATTTTAGACCAAGTTATGAGCTAAAAGTATGAAATAATCTTATTTTCCGATTTAAAGTTTTTTTTTCAATTTCTGCACTTTTATGTGTGAATTGGACATATTATAACTTATTTAGTGATAAAACTCTGAAAATAGACATTTTAGACCGAGTTATGAGCTAAAAATTAGAAATAATCTTATTTTCCGATTTCAAGTTTTATTTCATTTTCTGCACTTTTATGTGAGGATTAGACATATTATAACTTATTTAGTCATAAAATGACGAAAACAGACATTTTAGACCAAGTTATGAGCTGAAAATATGAAATATTCTTATCTTCCGATTTTAAGTTTTTGTTCAATTTCTGCACTTTTATGTGTGGATTGGACATATTATAACTTATTTAGTCATAAAATGTTGAAAACAGACATTTTAGACCAAGTTATGAGCTAAAAGTATGAAATAATCTTATTTTCCGATTTAAAGTTTTTTTTCAATTTCTGCACTTTTATGTGTGAATTGGACATATTATAACTTATTTAGTGATAAAACTCTGAAAATAGACATTTTAGACCGAGTTATGAGCTAAAAATTAGAAATAATCTTATTTTCCGATTTCAAGTTTTTGTTCAATTTCTGCACTTTTATGTGAGGATTAGACATATTATAACATATTTAGTCATATTTCATCGCAATCAAATATTTTTTTCTATTTATTCGGTTGTTTTTAATATCTTCTCATTACAAATTTACGGCATTGAAACTCGCATGTATCAACCGTTATTATTATATTGGAGAAAACGTCCAGGTTTGAATTTCCATATCTCGGTTATGGTAGGTCCTAGAGGGTTGATTTTTTTTTCGAAATATTCTTTGGACTCTTTTAAAACTTTCACTTAATCATACTAGGGCTCTATCTCTAATATTTCGGGTAGCTCATCACTGGTCGAAAATAAGCTTGCTTCTTGCACACTTCTACAATATGACTTTTAATATCTCAAAAACGAAAAAAGATATTCAAAATTGGAAAAAAACGTTCTTGATCGCTCTATTTTCTTTAATAAGTGTATGAAATTTCATTGTGATCGGATAATTCCTTCTATTTTTTTTCGGGAATTAACATTTGATTCTTTGTCAAATTGTCTTACTACACTCGCTACACTTTTCAGACTTTGCCAGTTTGACTTCAAATATATCTGAAACGTTTTGAGATATTCTAAGTCAGTGAAATCACCTCTAATTGATTGACATTTTTGAATCAGTGTACATAAAATTCATTGTCATCGAACAATTTCTTCTAATAATTTGGGAATTTTAAATATGATTGTGTCTGGTATGAGCAAGTTAAAATATTAGAAATAATCTTAATTTCCGATTTTTAGTTTTTATTAAATTTCTGCACTTTTATGTGTGGATTAGACATATTATAACCAAATTATGAGCTAAAAGTATGAAATAATCTTATTTTCCGATTTTAAGTTTTTGTTCAATTTCTGCACTTTTATGTGTGAATTGGACATATTATAACTTATTTAGTCATAGAATTCTGAAAATAGACATTTTAGACCAAGTAAAGAGCTAAAAATTATAAATAATCTTATTCTCCGATTTTAAGCTTTTGTTCAATTTCTGCACTTTTATGTGTGAATTGGACATATTATATATTATTTAGTCATAAAATGTTGAAAACAGGCATTTTAGACCAAGTTAAGAGCTAGATATTAGAAATAATCTTATTTTCCGATTTTAAGTTTTTGCTCAATTTCTGCATTTTTATGAGTGAATTGGACTTTTAACTTATTTAGTCATGAAATTCTGAAAACAGACATTTTAGACCAAGTAAAGAGCTAAAAATTATAAATAATCTTATTTTCCGATTTTAAGTTTTTGTTCAATTTCTGCAATTTTATGTGTGGATTGGACATATTATAATTTATTTAGTCATAAAATGTTGAAAACAGACATTTTAGACCAAGTTATGAGCTAAAAGTATGAAATAATCTTATTTTCCGACTTTTTTTTCCAATTTCTGCACTTTTATGTGTGAATTGGACATATTATAACTTATTTAGTGATAAAACTCTGAAAATAGACATTTTAGACTGAGTTATGAGCTAATAATTACAAATAATCTTATTTTCCGATTTCATGTTTTTGTTCAATTTCTGCACTTTTATGTGAGGATTAGACATATTATAACTTATTTAGTCATAAAATGTCGAAAACAGACATCTTAGACCAAGTATTAAATAATATGTCTGTTTTCGTCATTTTATGACTAAATAAGTTACGATATGTCTGATATTCACATAAAGGTGTAGAAATTGAACAAAAACTTAAAATCGGAAAATAAGATTAATTCTAATTTTCTAAGATGTCTATTTTCAGAGTTTTATCACTAAATAAGTTATAATATGTCCAATTCACACATAAAAGTGCAGAAATTGAAAAAAAACTTTAAATCGGATAATAAGATTATTTCATACTTTTAGCTCATAACTTGGTCTAAAATGTCTGTTTTCAACATTTCATGACTAAATAAGTTATAATATGTCCAATTCACACATAAAAGTGCAGAAATTGAACAAAAACTGAAAATCTGAAAATAAGATTATTTCATATTTTTAGCTCATAACTTGGTCTAATATGTCTGTTTTCAACATTTTATGACTAAATAATATATAATATGTCCAAACCACACATAAAAGTGCAGAATTTGAGCAAAAACTTAAAATCGGAAAATAAGATTATTTCTAATATTTAGCTCATAACTTGGTCTAAAATGTCTATTTTCAGAATTTTATGATAAATTAAGTTATAATATGTCCAATTCACACATAAAAGTGCAGAAATTGAACAAAAACTTAAAATCGGAAAATAAGATTATTTCATATTCTTAGTTCATAACTTGGTCTAATATGTCTGTTTTCAACATTTTATGACTAAATAATATATAATATGTCCTAACCACACATAAAAGTGCAGAAATTGAGCAAAAACTTAAAATCGGAAAATAAGATTATTTCATATTTTTAGCTCATAACTTGGTCTAAAATGTCTGTTTTCGACATTTTAAGACTAAATAAGTTATAATATGTCCAATCCACACATAAAAGTGCAGAAATTGAGTAAAAACTTAAAATCGAAAAATAAGATTATTTCTAATATTTAGCCCTTAACTTGGTCTAAAATGTCTATTTTCAGAATTTTATGACTAAATAAGTTATAATATGTCCAATTCACACATAAAAGTGCAGAAATTGAACAAAAACTTAAAATCGGAAAATAAGATTATTTCATATTTTTAGTTCATAACTTGGTCTAATATGTCTGTTTTCAACATTTTATGACTAAATAATATATAATATGTCCTAACCACACATAAAAGTGCAGAAATTGAGCAAAAACTTAAAATCGGAAAATAAGATTATTTCTAATATTTAGCTCTTAACTTGGTCTAAAATGTCTATTTTCAGAATTTTATTACTAAATAAGTTATAATATGTCCAAATCACACATAAAAGTGTAGATATTGAACAAAAACTTAAAATCGGAAAATAAGATTATTTCATATATTTAGCTCATAACTTGGTCTAAAATGTCTGTTTTCGACATTTTATGACTAAATAAGTTACAACATGTCTGATACTCACATAAAGGTGTAGAAATTGAACAAAAACTTAAAATGGGAAAATAAGATTAATTCTAATTTTTAGCTCATAACTCGGTCTAAAATGTCTATTTTCAGAGTTTCATCACTAAATAAGTTATAATATGTCCAATTCACACATAAAAGTGCAGAAAATGAAAAAAAACTTTAAATCGGATAATAAGATTATTTCATACTTTTAGCTCATAACTTGGTCTAAAATGTCTTTTTTCAGAATTCTATGACTAAATAAGTTATAATATGTCCAATTCACACATAATAGTGCAGAAATTGAACAAAAACTTAAAATCGGAAAATAAGATTATTTCATATTTTTAGCTCATAATTTGGTCTAAAATGTTTGTTTTCGACATTTTATGACTAAATAAGTTATAATATGTCTAATCGTCACATAAAATTGCAGAAATTGAACAAAAACTTGAAATCGGAAAATAAGATTATTTCTAATTTTTAGCTGATAACTCGGTCTAAAATGTCTATTTTCAGAGTTTTATCACTAAATAAGTTATAATATGTCCAATCCACACATAAAAGTGCAGAAATTGAAAAAAAACTTAAAATCGGAATATAAGATTATTTATAATTTTTAGCTCTTTACTTGGTCTAAAAAGTCCGTTTTCAGCATTTCATGACTAAATAAGTTATAATAAGTCCAATTGACACATAAAAGTGCAGAAATTGAGCAAAAACTTAAAATCGGAAAATAAGATTATTTCTAATATTTAGCTCTTAACTTGGTCTAAAATGTCTATTTTCAGAATTTTATGACTAAATAAGTTATAATATGTCCAATTCACACATAAAAGTGCAGAAATTGAACAAAAACTTAAAATCGGAAAATAAGATTATTTCATATTTTTAGCTCATAACTTGGTCTAAAATGTCTGTTTTCGACATTTTATGACTAAATAAGTTATAATATGTCCAATCCACACATAAAAGTGCAGAAATTGCAAAAACTTAAAATTGAAAAATAGGATTATTTCTAATATTTAGCTCTTAACTTGGTCTAAAATGTCTATTTTCAGAATTTTATGACTAAATAAGTTATAATATGTCCAATTCACACATAAAAGTGCAGAAATTGAACAAAAACTTAAAATCGGAAAATAAGATTATCTCATATTTTTAGTTCATAACTTGGTCTAATATGTCTGTTTTCAACATTTTATGACTAAATAATATATAATATGTCCTAACCACACATAAAAGTGCAGAAATTGAGCAAAAACTTAAAATCGGAAAATAAGATTATTTCTAATATTTAGCTCTTAACTTGGTCTAAAATGTCTATTTTCAGAATTTTATTACTAAATAAGTTATAATATGTCCAAATCACACATAAAAGTGTAGATATTGAACAAAAACTTAAAATCGGAAAATAAGATTATTTCATATTTTTAGCTCATAATTGGTCTAAAATGTCTGTTTTCGTTATTTTATGACTAAATAAATTACAATATGTCTGATACTCACATAAAGGTGTAGAAATTGAACAAAAACTTAAAATCGGAAAATAAGATTAATTCTAATTTTTAGCTCATAACTCGGTCTAAGATGTCTATTTTCAGAGTTTTATCACTAAATAAGTTATAATATGTCCAATTCACACATAAAAGTGCAGAAATTGAAAAAAATACTTTAAATCGGATAATAAGATTATTTCATACTTTTAGCTCATAACTTGGTCTAAAATGTCTGTTTTCAACATTTCATGACTAAATAAGTTATAATATGTCCAATCCACACATAAAAGTGCAGAAATTGAACAAAAACTTAAAATCGGAAAATAAGATTATTTCATATTTTTAGCTCATAACTTGGTCTAAAATGTCTCTTTTCAACATTTTATGACTAAATAATATACAATATGTCCAAACCACACATAAAAGTGCAGAATTTGATCAAAAACTTAAAATCGGAAAATAAGATTATTTCTAATATTTAGCTCATAACTTGGTCTAAAATGTCTATTTTCAGAATTTTATGATAAAATAAGTTATAATATGTCCAATTCACACACAAAAGTGCAGAAATTGAACAAAAACATAAAATCGGAAAATAAGTTTATTTCATATTTTTAGCTCATAATTGGTCTAAAATGTCTGTTTTCGACATTTTATGACTAAATAAGTTATAATATGTCTAATCCTCACATAAAAGTGCAGAAATTGAACAAAAACTTGAAATCGGAAAATAAGATTTTTTCTTATTTTTAGCTCATAACTCGGTCTAAAATGTCTATTTTCAGAGTTTTATCACTAAATAAGTTATAATATGTCCAATTCATACTAAAATCATATGGAAATTAAGGAGGTGGATATTCATTTCGGTTTTTCTCGGTTTGTGTTGAATGAATCTTTTTGATTTTTTTTTTTAAATGTTCTTCGAGATAGGGAGCAAATGACCAGCCGGTTAAGAATTCTTCATCCCTGACCATTTTTTAAAAATAAAGGGTTGAAAAAAATGCAATTATTTTTTTTTAGAGAACTAAAAGAGATATCGAAAAAATTCAAAAGCTTAAAGATAGCCTCAACGATGGGATTAAACATAAAAAATCGTCGGCTGCGCGAATCCCATAGGAACCGCTACGTTCTGGAATAACTGGGAGGGGGTAAATTTTCGGTGCGAAAAACATGCTCAAACGGGACATTCAATCAATCTATGAAGCCATGAAAATATCTCAGAATTTTTTAATCCATTACAAAGCTGACAAAATCTGTCGTGTTATAAGCTAGGGTTTTTCTCAAGTATCCCTTTAATAAGGGCGCTACGAGCGTTTAAATTTGAGGGATGAAATTTCTGAATTTTATCACAAGTTTCAATCAAGTAAAAAACGTTCGAATTTGAAATTTTATATCTCGGTTATGGTAGGTCCTAGAGGGTTGATTTTTTTTTCAAAACATTATTTGGACATTTCTTAAACATTCATTCACTCATACTAGGGCTCTATCTCTAATATTTTGGGTAGCTCATCACTGGTCGAAAATAAGCTTGCTTCCTACAATATGACTTTTAATATCTCAAAAACGAAAGAAGATATTCAAAATTGGAAAAAACGTTCTTGATCGCTCTATTTTCTTTAATTAGTGTATGAAATTTCATCGCGATCGGATAATTCCTTCTATTTTTTTTCAAAGTGCAGAAATTGATAAAAACTTTAAATCGGAAAATAAGATTATTTCATACTTTTAGCTCATAACTTGGTCTAAAATGTCTGTTTTCAACATTTTATGACTAAATAAGTTATAATATGTCCAATCCACACATAAAAGTGCAGAAATTGAGCAAAAACATGAAATCGGAAAAAAAGATTATTTCTTTAGCTCTTAACTTGGTCTAAAATATCTAATTTCAGAATTTTATGACTAAATAAGTTATAATATGTCCAATTAACACATAAAAGAGCAGAAATTGAACAAAAACTTAAAATCGGAGAATAAGAGTATTTATAATTTTTAGCTCTTTACTTGGTCTAAAATGTCTTTTTTCAGAATTCTATGACTAAATAAGTTATAATATGTCCAATTCACACATAATAGTGCAGAAATTGAACAAAAACTTAAAATCGGAAAATAAGATTATTTCATATTTTTAGTTCATAATTTGGTCTAAAATGTTTGTTTTCGACATTTTATGACTAAATAAGTTATAATATGTCTAATCGTCACATAAAATTGCAGAAATTGAACAAAAACTTGAAATCGGAAAATAAGATTATTTCTAATTTTTAGCTGATAACTCGGTCTAAAATGTCTATTTTCAGAGTTTTATCACTAAATAAGTTATAATATGTCCAATCCACACATAAAAGTGCAGAAATTGAAAAAAAACTTAAAATCGGAATATAAGATTATTTATAATTTTTAGATCTTTACTTGGTCTAAAAAGTCCGTTTTCAGCATTTCATGACTAAATAAGTTATAATAAGTCCAATTGACACATAAAAGTGCAGAAATTGAGCAAAAACTTAAAATCGGAAAATAAGATTATTTCTAATATTTATCTCTTAACTTGGTCTAAAATGTCTATTTTCAGAATTTTATGACTAAATAAGTTATAATATGTCCAATTCACACATAAAAGTGCAGAAATTGAACAAAAACTTAAAATCGGAAAATAAGATTATTTCATATTTTTAGCTCATAACTTGGTCTAAAATGTCTGTTTTCGACATTTTATGACTAAATAAGTTATAATATGTCCAATCCACACATAAAAGTGCAGAAATTGCAAAAACTTAAAATTGAAAAATAGGATTATTTCTAATATTTAGCTCTTAACTTGGTCTAAAATGTCTGTTTTCAACATTTTATGACTAAATAATATATAATATGTCCTAACCACACATAAAAGTGCAGAAATTGAGCAAAAACTTAAAATCGGAAAATAAGATTATTTCTAATATTTAGCTCTTAACTTGGTCTAAAATGTCTATTTTCAGAATTTTATTACTAAATAAGTTATAATATGTCCAAATCACACATAAAAGTGTAGATATTGAACAAAAACTTAAAATCGGAAAATAAGATTATTTCATATTTTTAGCTCATAATTGGTCTAAAATGTCTGTTTTCGTTATTTTATGACTAAATAAATTACAATATGTCTGATACTCACATAAAGGTGTAGAAATTGAACAAAAACTTAAAATCGGAAAATAAGATTAATTCTAATTTTTAGCTCATAACTCGGTCTAAGATGTCTATTTTCAGAGTTTTATCACTAAATAAGTTATAATATGTCCAATTCACACATAAAAGTGCAGAAATTGAAAAAAATACTTTAAATCGGATAATAAGATTATTTCATACTTTTAGCTCATAACTTGGTCTAAAATGTCTGTTTTCAACATTTCATGACTAAATAAGTTATAATATGTCCAATCCACACATAAAAGTGCAGAAATTGAACAAAAACTTAAAATCGGAAAATAAGATTATTTCATATTTTTAGCTCATAACTTGGTCTAATATGTCTGTTTTCAACATTTTATGACTAAATAATATATAATATGTCCAAACCACACATAAAAGTGCAGAATTTGAGCAAAAACTTAAAATCGGAAAATAAGATTATTTCTAATATTTAGCTCATAACTTGGTCTAAAATGTCTATTTTCAGAATTTTATGATAAAATAAGTTATAATATGTCCAATTCACACATAAAAGTGCAGAAATTGAACAAAAACATAAAATCGGAAAATAAGATTTTTTCATATTTTTAGCTCATAATTGTTCTAAAATGTCTGTTTTCGACATTTTATGACTAAATAAGTTATAATATGTCTAATCCTCACATAAAAGTACAGAAATTGAACAAAAACTTGAAATCGGAAAATAAGATTTTTTCTTATTTTTAGCTCATAACTCGGTCTAAAATGTCTATTTTCAGAGTTTTATCACTAAATAAGTTATAATATGTCCAATTCATACTAAAAGCATATGGAAATTAAGGAGGTGGATATTCATTTCGGTTTTTCTCGGTTTGTGTTGAATGAATTTTTTTGATTTTTTTTTAAAATGTTCTTTGAGGTAGGGAGCAGATGACCAGCCGGATTAGAATTCTTCATCTCTTACCATTTTTTAAATATAGAGGGTTGAAAAAAATGCAATTATTTTTTTTAGAGAACGAAAAGAGATATCGAAAAAATTCAAAAGCTTAAAGATAGCCTCAACGATGGTATTAAACATAAAAAATCGTCGGCTGCGTGAATCCCATAGGAACCGCCACGTTCTGGAATAACTGGGAGGGGGTAAATTTTCGGTGCGAAAAACATGCTCAAACGGGACATTCAATCAATCTATGAAGCCATGAAAATATCTCAGAATTTTTTAGTCCATTACAAAGCTGACAAAATCTGTCGTGTTATAAGCTAGGCTTTTTCTCAAATATCCCTTTAATAAGGGCGCTACGAGCGTTTAAAGTTGAGGGATGAAATTTCTGAGTTTTATCACAAGTTTCAATCAAGTAAAAAACGTTCGAATTTGAAATTTTATATCTCGGTTATGGTAGGTCCTAGAGGGTTGATTTTTTTCCAAAACATTATTTGGACATTTCTTAAACTTTCATTCACTCATACTAGGGCTCTATCTCTAATATTTCGGGTAGCTCATCACTGGTCGAAAATAAGCTTGCTTCCTGCACACTTCTACAATATGACTTTTAATATCTCAAAAACGAAAAAAGATATTCAAAATTGGAAAGAACATTTTTGATCGCTCTATTTTCTTTAATAAGTGTATGAAATTTCATCGCGATCGGATAATTCCTTCTATTTTTTTTCAAAGTGCAGAAATTGATAAAAACTTTAAATCGGAAAATAAGATTATTTCATACTTTTAGCTCATAACTTGGTCTAAAATGTCTGTTTTCAACATTTTATGACTAAATAATTTATAATATGTCCAATCCACACATAAAAGTGCAGAAATTGAGCAAAAACATGAAATCGGAAAAAAAGATTATTTCTTTAGCTCTTAACTTGGTCTAAAATATCTATTTTCAGAATTTTATGACTAAATAAGTTATAATATGTCCAATTAACACATAAAAGAGCAGAAATTGAACAAAAACTTAAAATCGGAGAATAAGATTATTTATAATTTTTAGCTTTTTACTTGGTCTAAAATGTCTTTTTTCAGAATTCTATGACTAAATAAGTTATAATATGTCCAATTCACACATAAAAGTGCAGAAATTGAACAAAAACTTAAAATCGGAAAATAAGATTATTTCATATTTTTAGCTCATAACTTGGTCTAAAATGTTTGTTTTCGACATTTTATGACCAAATAAGTTATAATATGTCTAATCCTCACATAAAATTGCAGAAATTGAACAAAAACTTGAAATCGGAAAATAAGATTATTTCTAATCTTTAGCTGATAACTCGGTCTAAGATGTCTATTTTCAGAGTTTTATCACTAAATAAGTTATAATATGTCCAATCCACACATAAAAGTGCAGAAATTGAACAAAAACTTAAAATCGGAATATAAGATTATTTATAATTTTTAGCTCTTTACTTGGTCTAAAAAGTCCGTTTTCAGCATTTCATGACTAAATAAGTTATAATAAGTCCAATTCACACATAAAAGTGCAGAAATTGAGCAAAAACTTAAAATCGGAAAATAAGATTATTTCTAATATTTAGCTCTTAACTTGGTCTAAAATGTCTATTTTCAGAATTTTATGACTAAATAATATGTCCAATTCACACATAAAAGTGCAGAAATTGAACAAAAACTTAAAATCGGAAAATAAGATTATTTCATATTTTTAGCTCATAACTTGGTCTAAAATGTCTGTTTTCGACATTTTATGATTAAATAAGTTATAATATGTCCAATCCACACATAAAAGTGCAGAAATTGAGCAAAAACTTAAAATCGAAAAATAAGATTATTTCTAATATTTAGCTCTTAACTTGGTCTAAAATGTTTGTATTTGACATTTTATGACCAAATAAGTTATAATATGTCTAATCCTCACATAAAATTGCAGAAATTGAACAAAAACTTGAAATCGGAAAATAAGATTATTTCTAATTTTTAGCTGAAAACTCGGTCTAAAATGTCAATTTTCAGAAATTTATCACTAAATAAGTTATAATATGTCCAATCCACACATAAAAGTGCAGAAATTGAACAAAAACTTAAAATCGGAATATAAGATTATTTATAATTTTTAGCTCTTTACTTGGTCTAAAAAGTCCGTTTTCAGCATTTCATGACTAAATAAGTTAGAATAAGTCCAATTCACACATAAAAGTGCAGAAATTGAGCAAAAACTTAAAATCGGAAAATAAGATTATTTCTAATATTTAGCTCTTAACTTGGTCTAAAATGTCTATTTTCAGAATTTTACGACTAAATAAGTTATAATATGTCCAATTCACACATAAAAGTGCAGAAATTGAACAAAAACTTAAAATCGGAAAATAAGATTATTTCATATTTTTAGCTCATAACTTGGTCTAAAATGTCTGTTTTCGACATTTTATGACTAAATAAGTTATAATATGTCCAATCCACACATAAAAGTGCAGAAATTGAACAAAAACTTAAAATCGAAAAATAAGATTATTTCTAATATTTAGCTCTTAACTTGGTCTAAAATGTCTATTTTCAGAATTTTATGACTAAATAAGTTATAATATGTACAATTCACACATAAAAGTGCAGAAATTGAACAAAAACTTAAAATCGGAAAATAAGATTATTTCTAATATTTAGCTCTTAACTTGGTCTAAAATGTCTATTTTCAGAATTTTATTACTAAATAAGTTATAATATGTCCAAATCACATATAAAAGTGTAGATATTGAACAAAAACTTAAAATCGGAAAATAAGATTATTTCATATTTTTAGTTCATAACTTGGTCTAATATGTCTGTTTTCAACATTTTATGACTAAATAATATATAATATGTCCTAACCACACATAAAAGTGCAGAAATTGAGCAAAAACTTAAAATCGGAAAATAAGATTATTTCTAATATTTAGCTCTTAACTTGGTCTAAAATGTCTATTTTCAGAATTTTATTACTAAATAAGTTATAATATGTCCAAATCACACATAAAAGTGTAGATATTGAACAAAAACTTAAAATCGGAAAATAAGATTATTTCATATTTTTAGCTCATAGCTTGGTCTAAAATGTCTGTTTTCGACATTTTATGACTAAATAAGTTACATTATGTCTGATACTCACATAAAGGTGTAGAAATTGAACAAAAACTTTAAATCGGAAAATAAGATTAATTCTAATTTTTAGATCATAACTCGGTCTAAGATGTCTATTTTCAGAGTTTTATCACTAAATAAGTTATAATATGTGCAAAAGTGCAAAAATTAAAAAAAAAACTTTAAATCGGATAATAAGATTATTTCATACTTTTAGCTCATAACTTGGTCTAAAATGTCTGTTTTCAACATTTTATGACTAAATAAGTTATAATTTGTCCAATCCACACATAAAAGTGCAGAAATTGAACAAAAACTTAAAATCGGAAAATAAGATTATTTCATATTTTTAGCTCATAACTTGGTCTAATATGTCTGTTTTCAACATTTTATGACTAAATAATATATAATATGTCCAAACCACACATAAAAGTGCAGAATTTGAGCATTAACTTAAAATCGGAAAATAAGATTATTTCTAATATTTAGCTCATAACTTGGTCTAAAATGTCTATTTTCAGAATTTTATGATAAAATAAGTTATAATATGTCCAATTCACACATAAAAGTGCAGAAATTGAACAAAAACATAAAATCGGAAAATAAGATTATTTCATATTTTTAGCTCATAATTGGTCTAAAATGTCTGTTTTCGACATTTTATGACTAAATAAGTTATAATATGTCTAACAGAAATTGAACAAAAACTTGAAATCAGAAAATAAGATTTTTTCTTATTTTTAGCTTATAACTCGGTCTAAAATGTCTATTTTCAGAGTTTTATCACTAAATAATTTATAATATGTCCAATTCATACTAAAAGCATATGGAAATTAAGGAGGTGGATATTCATTTCGGTTTTTCTCGGTTTGTGTTGAATGAATTGTTTTGAATTTTTTTTTAAAAATGTTCTTTGAGGTAGGGAGCAGATGACCAGCCGGTTTAGAATTCTTCATCTCTTACCATTTTTTAAATATAGAGGGTTGAAAAAAAATGCAATTATTTTTTTTTAGAGAACGAAAAGAGATATCGAAAAAATTCAAAAGCTTATAGATAGCCTCAACGATGGGATTAAACATAAAAAATCGTCGGCTGCGCGAATCCCATAGGAACCGCCACGTTCTGGAATAACTGGGAGGGGGTAAATTTTCGGTGCGAAAAACAAGCTCAAACGGGACATTCAATCAATCTATGAAGCCATGAAAATATCTCAGAATTTTTTAATCCATTACAAAGCTGACAAAATCAGTCGTGTTATAAGCTAGGTTTTTTCTCAAATATCCCTTTATTAAGAGCGCTACGAGCGTTTAAATTTGAGGGATGAAATTTCTGAATTTTATCACAAGTTTCAATCAAGTAAAAAACGTTCGAATTTGAAATTTTTTATCTCGGTTATGGTATCCATCACCATCACCATCACCATCACCATCACCATCACCATCACCATCACCATCACCATCACCATCACCATCACCATCACCATCACCATCACCATCACCATCACCATCACCATCACCATCACCATCACCATCACCATTACCATCACCATCACCATCACCATCACCATCACCATCACCATCACCATCACCATCACCATCACCATCACCATCACCATCACCATCACCATCACCATCACCATCACCATCACCATCACCATCACCATCACCATCACCATCACCATCACCATCACCATCACCATCACCATCACCATCACCATCACCATCACCATCACCATCACCATCACCATCACCATCACCATCACCATCACCATCACCATCACCATCACCATCACCATCACCATCACCATCACCATCACCATCACCATCACCATCACCATCACCATCACCATCACCATCACCATCACCATCACCATCACCATCACCATCACCATCACCATCACCATCACCATCACCATCACCATCACCATCACCATCACCATCACCATCACCATCACCATCACCATCACCATCACCATCACCATCACCATCACCATCACCATCACCATCACCATCACCATCACCATCACCATCACCATCACCATCACCATCACCATCACCATCACCATCACCATCACCATCACCATCACCATCACCATCACCATCACCATCACCATCACCATCACCATCACCATCACCATCACCATCACCATCACCATCACCATCACCATCACCATCACCATCACCATCACCATCACCATCACCATCACCATCACCATCACCATCACCATCACCATCACCATCACCATCACCATCACCATCACCATCACCATCACCATCACCATCACCATCACCATCACCATCACCATCATCATCACCATCACCATCACCATCACCATCACCATCACCATCACCATCACCATCACCATCACCATCACCATCACCATCACCATCAACATCACCATCACCATCACCATCACCATCACCATCAACATCACCATCACCATCACCATCACCATCACCATCACCATCACCATCACCATCACCATCACCATCACCATCACCATCAACATCACCATCACCATCACCATCACCATCACCATCACCATCACCATCACCATCACCATCACCATCACCATCACCATCACCATCACCATCACCATCACCATCACCATCACCATCACCATCACCATCACCATCACCATCACCATCACCATCACCATCACCATCACCATCACCATCACCATCACCATCACCATCACCATCACCATCACCATCACCATCACCATCACCATCACCATCACCATCACCATCACCATAACCATCACCATCACAATCACCATCACCATCACCATCACCATCACCATCACCATCACAATCACCATCACCATCACCATCACCATCACCATCACCATCACCATCACCATCACCATCACCATCACCATCACCATCACCATCACCATCACCATCACCATCACCATCACCATCACCATCACCATCACCATCACCATCACCATCACCATCACCATCACCATCACCATCACCATCACCATCACCATCACCATCACCATCACCATCACCATCACCATCACCATCACCATCACCATCACCATCACCATCACCATCACCATCACCATCACCATCACCATCACCATCACCATCACCATCACCATCACCATCACCATCACCATCACCATCACCATCACCATCACCATCACCATCACCATCACCATCACCATCACCATCACCATCACCATCACCATCACCATCACCATCACCATCACCATCACCATCACCATCACCATCACCATCACCATCACCATCACCATCACCATCACCATCACCATCACCATCACCATCACCATCACCATCACCATCACCATCACCATCACCATCACCATCACCATCACCATCACCATCACCATCACCATCACCATCACCATCACCATCACCATCACCATCACCATCACCATCACCATCACCATCACCATCACCATCACCATCACCATCACCATCACCATCACCATCACCATCACCATCACCATCACCATCACCATCACCATCACCATCACCATCACCATCACCATCACCATCACCATCACCATCACCATCACCATCACCATCACCATCACCATCACCATCACCATCACCATCACCATCACCATCACCATCACCATCACCATCACCATCACCATCACCATCACCATCACCATCACCATCACCATCACCATCACCATCACCATCACCATCACCATCACCATCACCATCACCATCACCATCACCATCACCATCACCATCACCATCACCATCACCATCACCATCACCATCACCATCACCATCACCATCACCATCACCATCACCATCACCATCACCATCACCATCACCATCACCATCACCATCACCATCACCATCACCATCACCATCACCATCACCATCACCATCACCATCACCATCACCATCACCATCACCATCACCATCACCATCACCATCACCATCACCATCACCATCACCATCACCATCACCATCACCATCACCATCACCATCACCATCACCATCACCATCACCATCACCATCACCATCACCATCACCATCACCATCACCATCACCATCACCATCACCATCACCATCACCATCACCATCACCATCACCATCACCATCACCATCACCATCACCATCACCATCACCATCACCATCACCATCACCATCACCATCACCATCACCATCACCATCACCATCACCATCACCATCACCATCACCATCACCATCACCATCACCATCACCATCACCATCACCATCACCATCACCATCACCATCACCATCACCATCACCATCACCATCACCATCACCATCACCATCACCATCACCATCACCATCACCATCACCATCACCATCACCATCACCATCACCATCACCATCACCATCACCATCACCATCACCATCACCATCACCATCACCATCACCATCACCATCACCATCACCATCACCATCACCATCACCATCACCATCACCATCACCATCACCATCACCATCACCATCACCATCACCATCACCATCACCATCACCATCACCATCACCATCACCATCACCATCACCATCACCATCACCATCACCATCACCATCACCATCACCATCACCATCACCATCACCATCACCATCACCATCACCATCACCATCACCATCACCATCACCATCACCATCACCATCACCATCACCATCACCATCACCATCACCATCACCATCACCATCACCATCACCATCACCATCACCATCACCATCACCATCACCATCACCATCACCATCACCATCACCATCACCATCACCATCACCATCACCATCACCATCACCATCACCATCACCATCACCATCACCATCACCATCACCATCACCATCACCATCACCATCACCATCACCATCACCATCACCATCACCATCACCATCACCATCACCATCACCATCACCATCACCATCACCATCACCATCACCATCACCATCACCATCACCATCACCATCACCATCACCATCACCATCACCATCACCATCACCATCACCATCACCATCACCATCACCATCACCATCACCATCACCATCACCATCACCATCACCATCACCATCACCATCACCATCACCATCACCATCACCATCACCATCACCATCACCATCACCATCACCATCACCATCACCATCACCATCACCATCACCATCACCATCACCATCACCATCACCATCACCATCACCATCACCATCACCATCACCATCACCATCACCATCACCATCACCATCACCATCACCATCACCATCACCATCACCATCACCATCACCATCACCATCACCATCACCATCACCATCACCATCACCATCACCATCACCATCACCATCACCATCACCATCACCATCACCATCACCATCACCATCACCATCACCATCACCATCACCATCACCATCACCATCACCATCACCATCACCATCACCATCACCATCACCATCACCATCACCATCACCATCACCATCACCATCACCATCACCATCACCATCACCATCACCATCACCATCACCATCACCATCACCATCACCATCACCATCACCATCACCATCACCATCACCATCACCATCACCATCACCATCACCATCACCATCACCATCACCATCACCATCACCATCACCATCACCATCACCATCACCATCACCATCACCATCACCATCACCATCACCATCACCATCACCATCACCATCACCATCACCATCACCATCACCATCACCATCACCATCACCATCACCATCACCATCACCATCACCATCACCATCACCATCACCATCACCATCACCATCACCATCACCATCACCATCACCATCACCATCACCATCACCATCACCATCACCATCACCATCACCATCACCATCACCATCACCATCACCATCACCATCACCATCACCATCACCATCACCATCACCATCACCATCACCATCACCATCACCATCACCATCACCATCACCATCACCATCACCATCACCATCACCATCACCATCACCATCACCATCACCATCACCATCACCATCACCATCACCATCACCATCACCATCACCATCACCATCACCATCACCATCACCATCACCATCACCATCACCATCACCATCACCATCACCATCACCATCACCATCACCATCACCATCACCATCACCATCACCATCACCATCACCATCACCATCACCATCACCATCACCATCACCATCACCATCACCATCACCATCACCATCACCATCACCATCACCATCACCATCACCATCACCATCACCATCACCATCACCATCACCATCACCATCACCATCACCATCACCATCACCATCACCATCACCATCACCACCATCACCATCACCATCACCATCACCATCACCATCACCATCACCATCACCATCACCATCACCATCACCATCACCATCACCATCACCATCACCATCACCATCACCATCACCATCACCATCACCATCACCATCACCATCACCATCACCATCACCATCACCATCACCATCACCATCACCATCACCATCACCATCACCATCACCATCACCATCACCATCACCATCACCATCACCATCACCATCACCATCACCATCACTAAAAATTAGAAATAATCTTATTTTCCGATTTCAAGTTTTTGTTCAATTTCTGCACTTTTATGTGAGGATTAGACATATTATAACTTATTTAGTCATAAAATGTCGAAAACAAACATTTTAGACCAAGTTATGAGCTAAAAATATAAAATAATCATATTTTCCGATTTTATGTTTTTGTTCAATTTCTGCACTCTTATGTGTGAATTGGACATGTTATAATTTATTTAGTGATAAAACTCTGAAAATAGATTTTAGACCGAGTGATGAGCTAAAAATTAGAAATAATCTTATTTTCCGATTTCAAGTTTTTGTTCAATTTCTGCACTTTTATGTGAGGATCAGACATATTATAACTTATTTAGTCATAAAATGCTGAAAACAGACATTTTAGACCAAGTTATGAGCTAAAAGTATGTAATAATCTTATTTTCCGATTTCAAGTTTTTGTTCAATTTCCGCACTTTTATGTGAGGATCAGACATATTATAACTTATTTAGTCTTAAAATGTCGAAAACAGACATTTTAGACCAAGTTATGAGCTAAAAATATGAAATAATCTTATTTTCCGATTTTCAGTTTTTGTTCAATCTCTGCACTTTTATGTGTGATTTGGACATATTATATCTTATTTAGTCATAAAATTCTGAAAATTGACATTTTAGACCAAGTTAAGAGCTAAATATTAGAAATAATCTTATTTTCCGATTTTAAGTTTTTGCTCAATTTCTGCACTTTTATGTGTGGTTAGGACATATTATATATTATTTAGTCATAAAATGTCGAAAACAAACATTTTAGACCAAGTTATGAGCTAAAAATATGAAATAATCTTATTTTCCGATTTTAAGTTTTTGTTCAATTTCTGCACTCTTATGTGTGAATTGGACATATTATAACTTATTTAGTCATAAAATTCTGAAAATAGACATTTTAGACCAAGTTAAGAGCTAAATATCAGAAATAATCTTATTCTCCGATTTTAGGTTTTTGCTCAATTTCTGCACTTTTATGTGTGGTTTGGACATATATATTATTTAGTCATAAAATGTTGAAAACAGACATATTAGACCAAGTTATGAGCTAAAAATATGAAATAATCTTATTTTCCGATTTTAAGTTTTTGTTCATTTTCTGCACTTTTATGTGTGGATTGGACATATTATAACTTATTTAGTTATAAATTGTTGAAAACAGACATTTTAGACCAAGTTATGAGCTAAAAGTATGAAATAATCTTATTTTCCGATTTAAAGTTTGTTTTCAATTTCTGCACTTTTATGTGTGAATTGGACATATTATAACTTATTTAGTGATAAAACTCTGAAAATAGACATTTTAGACCGAGTTATGAGCTAAAAATTAGAAATAATCTTATTTTCCGATTTCAAGTTTTTGTTCAATTTCTGAACTTTTATGTGAGGATCAGACATATTATAACTTATTTAGTCATAAAATGTCGAAAACAGACATTTTAGACCAAGTTATGAGCTAAAAGTATGAAATAATCTTATTTTCCGATTTCATGTTTTTGTTCAATTTCTGCACTTTTATGTGAGGATCAGACATATTATAACTTATTTAGTCATAAAATGTCGAAAACAGACATTTTAGACCAAGTTATGAGCTAAAAATATGAAATAATCTTATTTTCCGATTTTAAGTTTTTGTTCAATTTCTGCACTCTTATGTGTGAATTGGACATATTATAACTTATTTAGTCATAAAATTCTGAAAATTGACATTTTAGACCAAGTTAAGAGCTAAAAATTATAAATAATCTTACTTTTCGATTTAAAGTTTTTTTTCAATTTCTGCACTTTTATGTGTGGATTGGACATATTATAACTTATTTAGTCATAAAATGTTGAAACCAGATATTTTAGACCAAGTTATGAGCTAAAAGTATGAAATAATCTTATTTTCCGATTTAAAGTTCTTTTTTCAATTTCTGCACTTTTATGTGTGAATTGGACATATTATAACTTTTTTAGTGATAAAACTCTGAAAATAGATATTTTAGACCGAGTTATGAGCTAAAAATTAGAAATAATCTTATTTTCCGATTTCAAGTTTTTGTTCAATTTCTGCACTTTTATGTGAGGATTAGACATATTATATCTTATTTAGTCATAAAATTCTGAAAATAGACATTTTAGACCAAGTTAAGAGCTAAATATTACAAATAATTTTTTTTTCCGATTTTAAGTTTTTACTCAATTTCTGCACTTTAATGTGTGAATTGGACTTGTTATAACATATTTAGTAATGAAATGCTGAAAACAGACATTTTAGACCAAGTAAAGAGCTAAAAATTATAAATAATCTTATTTTCCGATTTTAAGTTTTTGCTCAAATTCTGCACTTTTATGTGTGGATTGGACATATTATAACATATTTAGTTATAAAATGTTGAAAACAGACATTTTAAACCAAGTTATGAGCTAAAAGTATGAAATAATCTTATTTTCCGATTTAAAGTTTTTTTTCAATTTCTGCACTTTTATGTGTGAATTGGACATATAACTTATTTAGTGATAAAACTCTGAAAATAGACATTTTAGACCGAGTTATGAGCTAAAAATTAGAAATAATCTTATTTTCCGATTTCAAGTTTTTGTTCAATTTCTGCACTTTTATGTGAGGATTAGACATATTATAACTTATTTAGTCATAAAATTCTGAAAATAGACATTTTAGACCAAGTTAAGAGCTAAATATTACAAATAATCTTT
Organism: Crioceris asparagi; assembly: GCA_958507055.1. Taxonomy (NCBI): domain Eukaryota; kingdom Metazoa; phylum Arthropoda; class Insecta; order Coleoptera; family Chrysomelidae; genus Crioceris; species Crioceris asparagi. Next base: position 54,153 of record CAUEHI010000413.1, read on the forward strand.
TTTTCCGATTTTAAGTTTTTGCTCAATTTCTGCACTTTAATGTGTGAATTGGACTTGTTATAACTTATTTAGTAATGAAATGCTGAAAACAGACATTTTAGACCAAGTAAAGTGCTAAAAATTATAAATAATCTTATTTTCCGATTTTAAGTTTTTGCTCAAATTCTGCACTTTTATGTGTGGATTGGACATATTATAACATATTTAGTTATAAAATGTTGAAAACAGACATTTTAGACCAAGTTATGAGCTAAAAATATGAAATAATCTTATTTTCCGATTTTAAGTTTTTGTTCAATTTCTGCACTTTTATGTGTGAATTGGACATATTATAACTTATTTAGTCATAAAATTTTGAAAATATACATTTTAGACCAAGTTAATAGCTAAATATTAGAAATAATCTTATTTTCCGATTTTAAGTTTTTGCGCAATTTCTGCACTTTTATGTGTGAATTTGACTTATTATAACTTATTTAGTCATGAAATGCTGAAAACAGACATTTCAGGCCAAGTATAGAGCTAAAAATTATAAATAATCTTATTTTCCGATTTCAAGTTTTTGTTCAATTTCTGCACTTTTATGTGAGGATTAGACATATTATAACTTATTTAGTCTTAAAATTCTTAAAATAGACATTTTAGACCAAGTTAAGAGCTAAATATCAGAAATAATCTTAGTTTCCAATTTTAAGTTTTTGCTCAATTTCTGCACTTTTATGTGTGGTTTGGACATATTGTAGATTATTTAGTCATAAAATGTTGAAAACAGACATATTAGACCAAGTTATGAGCTAAAGATTTGAAATAATCTTATTTTCCGATTTTAAGTTTTTGTTCAATTTCTGCACTTTTATGTATGGATTGGACATATTATAATTTATTTAGTCATAAATTGTTGAAAACAGACATTTTAGACCAAGTTATGAGCTAAAAGTATGAAATAATCTTATTTTCCGATTTAAAGTTTTTTTTCAATTTCTGCACTTTTATGTGTGAATTGGACATATTATAACTTATTTAGTGATAAAACTCTGAAAATAGACATTTTAGACCGAGTTATGAGCTAAAAATTAGAAATAATCTTATTTTCCGATTTCAAGTTTTTGTTCAATTTCTGCACTTTTATGTGAGGATGAGACATATTATAACTTATTTAGTCATAAAATGTCGAAAACAGACATTTTAGACCAAGTTATGAGCTACAAATATGAAATAATCTTATTTTCCGATTTTAAGTTTTTGTTCAATTTCTGCACTTTTATGTGTGATTTGGACATATTGTAGATTATTTAGTCATAAAATTGTGAAAATAGACATTTTAGACCAAGTTAAGAGCTAAATATCAGAAATAATCTTAGTTTCCGATTTTAAGTTTTTGCTCAATTTCTGCACTTTTATGTGTGGTTTGGACATATTGTAGATTATTTAGTCATAAAATGTTGAAAACAGACATATTAGACCAAGTTATGAGCTAAAGATATGAAATAATCTTATTTTCCGATTTTAAGTTTTTGTTCAATTTCTGCACTTTTATGTATGGATTGGACATATTATAACTTATTTTGTCATAAATTGTTGAAAACAGACATTTTAGACCAAGTTATGAGCTAAAAGTATGAAATAATCTTATTTTCCGATTTAAAGTTTTTTTTCAATTTCTGCACTTTTATGTGTGAATTGGACATATTATAACTTATTTAGTGATAAAACTCTGAAAATAGACATTTTAGACCGAGTTATGAGCTAAAAATTAGAAATAATCTTATTTTCCGATTTCAAGCATTTGTTCAATTTCTGCACTTTTATGTGAGGATCAGACATATTATAACTTATTTAGTCATAAAATGTCGAAAACAGACATTTTAGACCAAGTTATGAGCTAAAAGTATGAAATAATCTTATTTTCCGATTTCAAGCTTTTGTTCAATTTCTGCACATTTATGTGAGGATCAGACATATTATAACTTATTTAGTCATAAAATGTCGAAAACAGACATTTTAGACCAAGTTATGAGCTAAAAATATGAAATAATCTTATTTTCCGATTTTAAGTTTTTGTTCAATCTCTGCACTTTTATGTGTGATTTGGACATATTATATCTTATTTAGTCATAAAATTCTGAAAATAGACATTTTAGACCAAGTTAATAGCTAAATATTAGAAATAATCTTATTTTCAGATTTTAAGTTTTTGCTCAATTTCTACACTTTTATGTGTGGTTAGGACTTATTATATATTATTTAGTCATAAAATGTTGAAAACAGACATATTAGACCAATTTATGAACTAAAAATACGAGATAATCTTATTTTCCGATTTTAAGTTTTTGTTCAATTTCTGCACTTTTAAGTGTGAATTTGACATATTATAACTTATTTAGTCATAAAATTCTGAAAATAGACATTTTAGACCAAGTTAAGAGCTAAATATTAGAAATAATCTTATTTTCCGATTTTGAGTTTTTGCTCAATTTCTGCACTTTTATGTGTGAATTGGACTTATTATAACTTATTTAGTCATGAAATGCTGAAAACAGACATTTTAGACCAAGTAAAGAGCTAAAAATTATAAATAATCTTACTTTCCGATTTTAAGTTTTTGTTCAAATTCTGCACTTTTATGTGTGGATTGGACTTACTATATATATCTAAAGTTTTTTTTTCAATTTCTGCACTTTTATGTGTGAATTGGACATATTATAACTTTTTTAGTGATAAAACTCTGACAATAGACATTTTAGACCGAGTTATGAGCTAAAAATTAGAAATAATCTTATTTTCCCATTTCAAGTTTTTGTTCAATTTCTGCACTTTTATGTGAGGATTAGACATATAACTTATTAAGTCATAAAATTCTGAAAATAGACATTTTAGACCAAGTTAAGTGCTAAATATTAGAAATAATCTTTTTTTCCGATTTCAAGTTATTGCTCAATTTCTGCACTTTAATGTGAGAATTGGACTTGTTATAACTTATTTAGTCATGAAATGCTGAAAACAGACATTTTAGACCAAGTAAAGAGCTGAAAATTATAAATAATCTTATTTTCCGATTTTAAGTTTTTGCTCAATTTCTGCACTTTTATTTGTGGATTGGACATATTATAACATATTTAGTTATAAAATGTTGAAATGCTGAAAACAGACATTTTAGACCAAGTTATGAGCAAAAAGTATGAAATAATCTTATTTTCCGATTTAAAGTTTTTTTCAATTTCTGCACTTTTATGTGTGAATTGGACATATAATAACTTATTTAGTGATAAAACTCTGAAAATAGACATTTTAGACTGAGTTATGAGCTAAAGATTAGAAATAATCTTATTTTCCGATTTCAAGTTTTTTTTCAATTTCTGCACTTTTATGTGAGGATTAGACATATTATAACTTAATTAGTCAAAAAATTTCGAAAACAGACATTTTAGACCAAGTTAAGAGCTAAATATCAGAAATAATCTTAGTTTCCGATTTTAAGTTTTTGCTCAATTTCTGCACTTTTATGTGTGGTTTGGACATATTGTAGATTATTTAGTCATAAAATGTTGAAAACAGACATATTAGACCAAGTTATGAGCTAAAGATATGAAATAATCTTATTTTCCGATTTTAAGTTTTTGTTCAATTTCTGCACTTTTATGTATGGATTGGACATATTATAACTTATTTTGTCATAAATTGTTGAAAACAGACATTTTAGACCAAGTTATGAGCTAAAAGTATGAAATAATCTTATTTTCCGATTTAAAGTTTTTTTTCAATTTCTGCACTTTTATGTGTGAATTGGACATATTATAACTTATTTAGTGATAAAACTCTGAAAATAGACATTTTAGACCGAGTTATGAGCTAAAAATTAGAAATAATCTTATTTTCCGATTTCAAGCATTTGTTCAATTTCTGCACTTTTATGTGAGGATCAGACATATTATAACTTATTTAGTCATAAAATGTCGAAAACAGACATTTTAGACCAAGTTATGAGCTAAAAGTATGAAATAATCTTATTTTCCGATTTCAAGCTATTGTTCAATTTCTGCACATTTATGTGAGGATCAGACATATTATAACTTATTTAGTCATAAAATGTCGAAAACAGACATTTTAGACCAAGTTATGAGCTAAAAATATGAAATAATCTTATTTTCCGATTTTAAGTTTTTGTTCAATCTCTGCACTTTTATGTGTGATTTGGACATATTATATCTTATTTAGTCATAAAATTCTGAAAATAGACATTTTAGACCAAGTTAATAGCTAAATATTAGAAATAATCTTATTTTCCGATTTTAAGTTTTTGCTCAATTTCTGCACTTTTATGTGTGGTTAGGACTTATTATATATTATTTAGTCATAAAATGTTGAAAACAGACATATTAGACCAATTTATGAACTAAAAATACGAGATAATCTTATTTTCCGATTTTAAGTTTTTGTTCAATTTCTGCACTTTTAAGTGTGAATTTGACATATTATAACTTATTTAGTCATAAAATTCTGAAAATAGACATTTTAGACCAAGTTAAGAGCTAAATATTAGAAATAATCTTATTTTCCGATTTTGAGTTTTTGCTCAATTTCTGCACTTTTATGTGTGAATTGGACTTATTATAACTTATTTAGTCATGAAATGCTGAAAACAGACATTTTAGACCAAGTAAAGAGCTAAAAATTATAAATAATCTTACTTTCCGATTTTAAGTTTTTGTTCAAATTCTGCACTTTTATGTGTGGATTGGACTTACTATATATATATAAAGTTTTTTTTTCAATTTCTGCACTTTTATGTGTGAATTGGACATATTATAACTTTTTTAGTGATAAAACTCAGAAAATAGACATTTTAGACCGAGTTATGAGCTAAAAATTAGAAATAATCTTATTTTCCCATTTCAAGTTTTTGTTCAATTTCTGCACTTTTATGTGAGGATTAGACATATAACTTATTAAGTCATAAAATTCTGAAAATAGACATTTTAGACCAAGTTAAGTGCTAAATATTAGAAATAATCTTTTTTTCCGATTTCAAGTTATTGCTCAATTTCTGCACTTTAATGTGAGAATTGGACTTGTTATAACTTATTTAGTCATGAAATGCTGAAAACAGACATTTTAGACCAAGTAAAGAGCTAAAAATTATAAATAATCTTATTTTCCGATTTTAAGTTTTTGCTCAATTTCTGCACTTTTATTTGTGGATTGGACATATTATAACATATTTAGTTATAAAATGTTGAAATGCTGAAAACAGACATTTTAGACCAAGTTATGAGCAAAAAGTATGAAATAATCTTATTTTCCGATTTAAAGTTTTTTTCAATTTCTGCACTTTTATGTGTGAATTGGACATATAATAACTTATTTAGTGATAAAACTCTGAAAATAGACATTTTAGACTGAGTTATGAGCTAAAGATTAGAAATAATCTTATTTTCCGATTTCAAGTTTTTTTTCAATTTCTGCACTTTTATGTGAGGATTAGACATATTATAACTTAATTAGTCAAAAAATTTCGAAAACAGACATTTTAGACCAAGTTATGAGCTGAAAATATGAAATATTCTTATCTTCCGATTTTAAGTTTTTGTTCAATTTCTGCACTTTTATGTGTGGATTGGACATATTATAACTTATTTAGTCATAAAATGTTGAAAACAGACATTTTAGACCAAGTTATGAGCTAAAAGTATGAAATAATCTTATTTTCCGATTTAAAGTTTTTTTTTCAATTTCTGCACTTTTATGTGTGAATTGGACATATTATAACTTATTTAGTGATAAAACTCTGAAAATAGACATTTTAGACCGAGTTATGAGCTAAAAATTAGAAATAATCTTATTTTCCGATTTCAAGTTTTATTTCATTTTCTGCACTTTTATGTGAGGATTAGACATATTATAACTTATTTAGTCATAAAATGACGAAAACAGACATTTTAGACCAAGTTATGAGCTGAAAATATGAAATATTCTTATCTTCCGATTTTAAGTTTTTGTTCAATTTCTGCACTTTTATGTGTGGATTGGACATATTATAACTTATTTAGTCATAAAATGTTGAAAACAGACATTTTAGACCAAGTTATGAGCTAAAAGTATGAAATAATCTTATTTTCCGATTTAAAGTTTTTTTTCAATTTCTGCACTTTTATGTGTGAATTGGACATATTATAACTTATTTAGTGATAAAACTCTGAAAATAGACATTTTAGACCGAGTTATGAGCTAAAAATTAGAAATAATCTTATTTTCCGATTTCAAGTTTTTGTTCAATTTCTGCACTTTTATGTGAGGATTAGACATATTATAACATATTTAGTCATATTTCATCGCAATCAAATATTTTTTTCTATTTATTCGGTTGTTTTTAATATCTTCTCATTACAAATTTACGGCATTGAAACTCGCATGTATCAACCGTTATTATTATATTGGAGAAAACGTCCAGGTTTGAATTTCCATATCTCGGTTATGGTAGGTCCTAGAGGGTTGATTTTTTTTTCAAAATATTCTTTGGACTCTTTTAAAACTTTCACTTAATCATACTAGGGCTCTATCTCTAATATTTCGGGTAGCTCATCACTGGTCGAAAATAAGCTTGCTTCTTGCACACTTCTACAATATGACTTTTAATATCTCAAAAACGAAAAAAGATATTCAAAATTGGAAAAAAACGTTCTTGATCGCTCTATTTTCTTTAATAAGTGTATGAAATTTCATTGTGATCGGATAATTCCTTCTATTTTTTTTCGGGAATTAACATTTGATTCTTTGTCAAATTGTCTTACTACACTCGCTACACTTTTCAGACTTTGCCAGTTTGACTTCAAATATATCTGAAACGTTTTGAGATATTCTAAGTCAGTGAAATCACCTCTAATTGATTGACATTTTTGAATCAGTGTACATAAAATTCATTGTCATCGAACAATTTCTTCTAATAATTTGGGAATTTTAAATATGATTGTGTCTGGTATGAGCAAGTTAAAATATTAGAAATAATCTTAATTTCCGATTTTTAGTTTTTATTAAATTTCTGCACTTTTATGTGTGGATTAGACATATTATAACCAAATTATGAGCTAAAAGTATGAAATAATCTTATTTTCCGATTTTAAGTTTTTGTTCAATTTCTGCACTTTTATGTGTGAATTGGACATATTATAACTTATTTAGTCATAGAATTCTGAAAATAGACATTTTAGACCAAGTAAAGAGCTAAAAATTATAAATAATCTTATTCTCCGATTTTAAGCTTTTGTTCAATTTCTGCACTTTTATGTGTGAATTGGACATATTATATATTATTTAGTCATAAAATGTTGAAAACAGGCATTTTAGACCAAGTTAAGAGCTAGATATTAGAAATAATCTTATTTTCCGATTTTAAGTTTTTGCTCAATTTCTGCATTTTTATGAGTGAATTGGACTTTTAACTTATTTAGTCATGAAATTCTGAAAACAGACATTTTAGACCAAGTAAAGAGCTAAAAATTATAAATAATCTTATTTTCCGATTTTAAGTTTTTGTTCAATTTCTGCAATTTTATGTGTGGATTGGACATATTATAATTTATTTAGTCATAAAATGTTGAAAACAGACATTTTAGACCAAGTTATGAGCTAAAAGTATGAAATAATCTTATTTTCCGACTTTTTTTTCCAATTTCTGCACTTTTATGTGTGAATTGGACATATTATAACTTATTTAGTGATAAAACTCTGAAAATAGACATTTTAGACTGAGTTATGAGCTAATAATTACAAATAATCTTATTTTCCGATTTCATGTTTTTGTTCAATTTCTGCACTTTTATGTGAGGATTAGACATATTATAACTTATTTAGTCATAAAAAGTCGAAAACAGACATCTTAGACCAAGTATTAAATAATATGTCTGTTTTCGTCATTTTATGACTAAATAAGTTACGATATGTCTGATATTCACATAAAGGTGTAGAAATTGAACAAAAACTTAAAATCGGAAAATAAGATTAATTCTAATTTTTTGCTCATAACTCGGTCTAAGATGTCTATTTTCAGAGTTTTATCACTAAATAAGTTATAATATGTCCAATTCACACATAAAAGTGCAGAAATTGAAAAAAAACTTTAAATCGGATAATAAGATTATTTCATACTTTTAGCTCATAACTTGGTCTAAAATGTCTGTTTTCAACATTTCATGACTAAATAAGTTATAATATGTCCAATTCACACATAAAAGTGCAGAAATTGAACAAAAACTGAAAATCTGAAAATAAGATTATTTCATATTTTTAGCTCATAACTTGGTCTAATATGTCTGTTTTCAACATTTTATGACTAAATAATATATAATATGTCCAAACCACACATAAAAGTGCAGAATTTGAGCAAAAACTTAAAATCGGAAAATAAGATTATTTCTAATATTTAGCTCATAACTTGGTCTAAAATGTCTATTTTCAGAATTTTATGATAAATTAAGTTATAATATGTCCAATTCACACATAAAAGTGCAGAAATTGAACAAAAACTTAAAATCGGAAAATAAGATTATTTCATATTTTTAGTTCATAACTTGGTCTAATATGTCTGTTTTCAACATTTTATGACTAAATAATATATAATATGTCCTAACCACACATAAAAGTGCAGAAATTGAGCAAAAACTTAAAATCGGAAAATAAGATTATTTCATATTTTTAGCTCATAACTTGGTCTAAAATGTCTGTTTTCGACATTTTAAGACTAAATAAGTTATAATATGTCCAATCCACACATAAAAGTGCAGAAATTGAGTAAAAACTTAAAATCGAAAAATAAGATTATTTCTAATATTTAGCCCTTAACTTGGTCTAAAATGTCTATTTTCAGAATTTTATGACTAAATAAGTTATAATATGTCCAATTCACACATAAAAGTGCAGAAATTGAACAAAAACTTAAAATCGGAAAATAAGATTATTTCATATTTTTAGTTCATAACTTGGTCTAATATGTCTGTTTTCAACATTTTATGACTAAATAATATATAATATGTCCTAACCACACATAAAAGTGCAGAAATTGAGCAAAAACTTAAAATCGGAAAATAAGATTATTTCTAATATTTAGCTCTTAACTTGGTCTAAAATGTCTATTTTCAGAATTTTATTACTAAATAAGTTATAATATGTCCAAATCACACATAAAAGTGTAGATATTGAACAAAAACTTAAAATCGGAAAATAAGATTATTTCATATATTTAGCTCATAACTTGGTCTAAAATGTATGTTTTCGACATTTTATGACTAAATAAGCTACAACATGTCTGATACTCACATAAAGGTGTAGAAATTGAACAAAAACTTAAAATGGGAAAATAAGATTAATTCTAATTTTTAGCTCATAACTCGGTCTAAGATGTCTATTTTCAGAGTTTCATCACTAAATAAGTTATAATATGTCCAATTCACACATAAAAGTGCAGAAAATGAAAAAAAACTTTAAATCGGATAATAAGATTATTTCATACTTTTAGCTCATAACTTGGTCTAAAATATCTATTTTCAGAATTTTTTGAACAAATAAGTTATAATATGTCCAATTAACACATAAAAGAGCAGAAATTGAACAAAAACTTAAAATCGGAGAATAAGATTATTTATAATTTTTAGCTCTTTGCTTGGTCTAAAATGTCTTTTTTCAGAATTCTATGACTAAATAAGTTATAATATGTCCAATTCACACATAAAAGTGCAGAAATTGAACAAAAACTTAAAATCGGAAAATAAGATTATTTCATATTTTTAGCTCATAACTTGGTCTAATATGTTTGTTTTCGACATTTTATGACTAAATAAGTTATAATATGTCTAACCCTCACATAAAATTGCAGAAATTGAGCAAAAACTTAAAATCGGAAAATAAGATTATTTCTAATATTTAGCTCTTAACATGGTCTAAAATGTCTATTTTCAGAATTTTATGACTAAATAAGTTATAATATGTCCAATTCACACATAAAAGTGCAGAAATTGAACAAAAACTTAAAATCGGAAAATAAGATTATTTCATATTTTTAGCTCATAACTTGGTCTAATATGTCTGTTTTCAACATTTTATGACTAAATAATATATAATATGTCCAAACCACACATAAAAGTGCAGAATTTGAGCAAAAACTTAAAATCGGAAAATAAGATTATTTCTAATATTTAGCTCATAACTTGGTCTAAAATGTCTATTTTCAGAATTTTATGATAAATTAAGTTATAATATGTCCAATTCACACATAAAAGTGCAGAAATTGAACAAAAACTTAAAATCGGAAAATAAGATTATTTCATATTTTTAGTTCATAACTTGGTCTAATATGTCTGTTTTCAACATTTTATGACTAAATAATATATAATATGTCCTAACCACACATAAAAGTGCAGAAATTGAGCAAAAACTTAAAATCGGAAAATAAGATTATTTCATATTTTTAGCTCATAACTTGGTCTAAAATGTCTGTTTTCGACATTTTAAGACTAAATAAGTTATAATATGTCCAATCCACACATAAAAGTGCAGAAATTGAGTAAAAACTTAAAATCGAAAAATAAGATTATTTCTAATATTTAGCCCTTAACTTGGTCTAAAATGTCTATTTTCAGAATTTTATGACTAAATAAGTTATAATATGTCCAATTCACACATAAAAGTGCAGAAATTGAACAAAAACTTAAAATCGGAAAATAAGATTATTTCATATTTTTAGTTCATAACTTGGTCTAATATGTCTGTTTTCAACATTTTATGACTAAATAATATATAATATGTCCCTAACCACACATAAAAGTGCAGAAATTGAGCAAAAACTTAAAATCGGAAAATAAGATTATTTCTAATATTTAGCTCTTAACTTGGTCTAAAATGTCTATTTTCAGAATTTTATTACTAAATAAGTTATAATATGTCCAAATCACACATAAAAGTGTAGATATTGAACAAAAACTTAAAATCGGAAAATAAGATTATTTCATATTTTTAGCTCATAACTTGGTCTAAAATGTCTGTTTTCGACATTTTATGACTAAATAAGTTACAACATGTCTGATACTCACATAAAGGTGTAGAAATTGAACAAAAACTTAAAATGGGAAAATAAGATTAATTCTAATTTTTAGCTCATAACTCGGTCTAAGATGTCTATTTTCAGAGTTTCATCACTAAATAAGTTATAATATGTCCAATTCACACATAAAAGTGCAGAAAATGAAAAAAAACTTTAAATCGGATAATAAGATTATTTCATACTTTTAGCTCATAACTTGGTCTAAAATATCTATTTTCAGAATTTTTTGAACAAATAAGTTATAATATGTCCAATTAACACATAAAAGAGCAGAAATTGAACAAAAACTTAAAATCGGAGAATAAGATTATTTATAATTTTTAGCTCTTTGCTTGGTCTAAAATGTCTTTTTTCAGAATTCTATGACTAAATAAGTTATAATATGTCCAATTCACACATAAAAGTGCAGAAATTGAACAAAAACTTAAAATCGGAAAATAAGATTATTTCATATTTTTAGCTCATAACTTGGTCTAATATGTTTGTTTTCGACATTTTATGACTAAATAAGTTATAATATGTCTAACCCTCACATAAAATTGCAGAAATTGAGCAAAAACTTAAAATCGGAAAATAAGATTATTTCTAATATTTAGCTCTTAACATGGTCTAAAATGTCTATTTTCAGAATTTTATGACTAAATAAGTTATAATATGTCTAATTCACACATAAAAGTGCAGAAATTGAACAAAAACTTAAAATCGGAAAATAAGATTATTTCATATTTTTAGCTCATAACTTGGTCTAAAATGTCTGTTTTCGACATTTTATGTCTAAATAATATATAATATGTCCTAACCACACATAAAAGTGCAGAAATTGAGCAAAAACTTAAAATCGGAAAATAAGATTATTTCTAATATTTAGCTCTTAACTTGGTCTAAAATGTCTATTTTCAGAATTTTATTACTAAATAAGTTATAATATGTCCAAATCACACATAAAAGTGTAGATATTGAACAAAAACTTAAAATCGGAAAATAAGATTATTTCATATTTTTAGCTCATAACTTGGTCTAAAATGTCTGTTTTCGACATTTTATGACTAAATAAGTTACAATATGTCTGATACTCACATAAAGGTGTAGAAATTGAGCAAAAACATGAAATCGGAAAAAAAGATTATTTCTTTAGCACTTAACTTGGTCTAAAATATCTATCTTCAGAATTTTTTGACTAAATAAGTTATAATATGTCCAATTCACACATAAAAGTGCAGAAATTGAACAAAAACTAAAAATCGGAAAATAAGGTTATTTCATATTTTTAGCTCATAACTTGGTCTAAATGTTTGTTTTCGACATTTTATGACTAAATAAGTTATAATATGTCTAATCCTCACATAAAATTGCAGAAATTGAACAAAAACTTGAAATCGGAAAATAAGATTATTTCTAATTTTTAGCTGATAACTCGGTCTAAAATGTCTATTTTCAGAGTTTTATCACTAAATAAGTTAAAATATGTCCAATCCACACATAAAAGTGCAGAAATTGAACAAAAACTTAAAATCGGAATATAAGATTATTTATAATTTTTAGCTCTTTACTTGGTCTAAAAAGTCCGTTTTCAGCATTTCATGACTAAATAAGTTATAATAAGTCCAATTCACACATAAAAGTGCAGAAATTGAGCAAAAACTTAAAATCGGGAAATAAGATTATTTCTAATATTTAGCTCTTAACATGGTCTAAAATGTCTGTTTTCAACATTTCATGACTAAATAAGTTGTAATATGTCCAATCCACACATAAAAGTGCAGAAATTGAACAAAAACTTAAAATCGGAAAATAAGATTATTTCATATTTTTAGCTCATAACTTGGTCTAAAATGTCTGTTTTCGACATTTTATGTCTAAATAATATATAATATGTCCTAACCACACATAAAAGTGCAGAAATTGAGCAAAAACTTAAAATCGGAAAATAAGATTATTTCTAATATTTAGCTCTTAACTTGGTCTAAAATGTCTATTTTCAGAATTTTATTACTAAATAAGTTATAATATGTCCAAATCACACATAAAAGTGTAGATATTGAACAAAAACTTAAAATCGGAAAATAAGATTATTTCATATTTTTAGCTCATAACTTGGTCTAAAATGTCTGTTTTCGACATTTTATGACTAAATAAGTTACAATATGTCTGATACTCACATAAAGGTGTAGAAATTGAGCAAAAACATGAAATCGGAAAAAAAGATTATTTCTTTAGCACTTAACTTGGTCTAAAATATCTATCTTCAGAATTTTTTGACTAAATAAGTTATAATATGTCCAATTCACACATAAAAGTGCAGAAATTGAACAAAAACTAAAAATCGGAAAATAAGGTTATTTCATATTTTTAGCTCATAACTTGGTCTAAATGTTTGTTTTCGACATTTTATGACTAAATAAGTTATAATATGTCTAATCCTCACATAAAATTGCAGAAATTGAACAAAAACTTGAAATCGGAAAATAAGATTATTTCTAATTTTTAGCTGATAACTCGGTCTAAAATGTCTATTTTCAGAGTTTTATCACCAAATAAGTTATAATATGTCCAATCCACACATAAAAGTGCAGAAATTGAACAAAAACTTAAAATCGGAATATAAGATTATTTATAATTTTTAGCTCTTTACTTGGTCTAAAAAGTCCGTTTTCAGCATTTCATGACTAAATAAGTTATAATAAGTCCAATTCACACATAAAAGTGCAGAAATTGAGCAAAAACTTAAAATCGGGAAATAAGATTATTTCTAATATTTAGCTCTTAACATGGTCTAAAATGTCTGTTTTCAACATTTCATGACTAAATAAGTTGTAATATGTCCAATCCACACATAAAAGTGCAGAAATTGAACAAAAACTTAAAATCGGAAAATAAGATTATTTCATATTTTTAGCTCATAACTTGGTCTAATATGTCTGTTTTCAACATTTCATGACTAAATAATATATAATATGTCCAAACCACACATAAAAGTGCAGAGTTTGAGCAAAAACTTGAAATCGGAAAATAAGATTATTTCTAATATTTAGCTCATAACTTGGTCTAAAATGTCTATTTTCAGAATTTTATGATAAAATAAGTTATAATATGTCCAATTCACACATAAAAGTGCAGAAATTGAAGAAAAACATAAAATCGGAAAATAAGATTATTTCATATTTTTAGCTCATAATTGGTCTAAAATGTCTGTTTTCGACATTTTATGACTAAATAAGTTATAATATGTCTATCCTCACATAAAAGTGCAGAAGTTGAACAAAAACTTGAAATCGGAAAATAAGATTTTTTCTTATTTTTAGCTCATAACTCGGTCTAAAATGTCTATTTTCAGAGTTTTATCACTAAATAAGTTATATTATGTCCAATTCATACAAAAAGCATATGGAAATTAAGGAGGTGGATATTCATTTCGGTTTTTCTCGGTTTGTGTTGAATGAATTTTTTTGAATTTTTTTAAAAAATGTTCTTTGAGGTAGGTAGCAGATGACCAGCCGGTTTAGAATTCTTCATCTCTTACCATTTTTTAAATATAGAGGGTTGAAAAAAATGCAATTATTTTTTTTTTAGAGAACGATATCGAAAAAATTCAAAAGCTTAAAGATAGCCTCAACGATGGGATTAAACATAAAAAATCGTCGGCTGCGCGAATCCCATAGGAACCGCCACGTTCTGGAATAGCTGGGAGGGGGTAATTTTTTTTTTCGGAAATAAACATTTGATAATTAAGATTCTTTGTCAAATTGTCTTGCTACACTATTCAGACTTTGCCAGTTTGACTTCAAATATCTCTGAAACGGTTTGAGATATTCTACATCAGTAAAATCACCTCTAATTGATTGATATTTTTGAATCAGTGTACAAAATTGCATTGTCATCGAACAATTTCTTCTAATTATTTGGGAATTTTAAATATGATTGTGTCTGGTATGAGCAAGTTAAAATATTAGAAATAATCTTATTTTCCGATTTTAAGTTTTTGTTAAATTTCTGCACTTTTATGTGTGGATTAGACATATTATAACCAAATTATGAGCTAAAAGTATGAAATAATCTTATTTTCCGATTTTAAGTTTTTGTTCAATTTCTGCACTTTTATGTGTGAATTGGACATATTATAACTTATTTAGTCATAGAATTCTGAAAATAGACATTTTAGACCAAGTAAAGAGCTAAAAATTATAAATAATCTTATTCTCCGATTTTAAGCTTTTGTTCAATTTCTGCACTTTTATGTGTGAATTGGACATATTATATATTATGTAGTCATAAAATGTTGAAAACAGGCATTTTAGACCAAGTTAAGAGCTAGATATTAGAAATAATCTTATTTTCCGATTTTAAGTTTTTGCTCAATTTCTGCATTTTTATGAGTGAATTGGACTTATAACTTATTTAGTCATGAAATGCTGAAAACAGACATTTTAGACCAAGTAAAGAGCTAAAAATTATAAATAATCTTATTTTCCGATTTTAAATTTTTGTTCAATTTCTGCAATTTTATGTGTGGATTGGACAGATTATAATTTATTTAGTCATAAAATGTTGAAAACAGACATTTTAGACCAAGTTATGAGCTAAAAGTATGAAATAATCTTATTTTCCGATTTTTTTTTCCAATTTCTGCACTTTTATGTGTGAATTGGACATATTATAAATTATTTAGTGATAAAACTCTGCAAATAGACATTTTAGACCGAGTTATGAGCTAATAATTAGAAATAATCTTATTTTCCGATTTCATGTTTTTGTTCAATTTCTGCACTTTTATGTGAGGATTAGACTTATTATAACTTATTTAGTCATAAAATGTGGAAAAAAGACATCTTAGACCAAATTATGAGCTAAAAATATGAAATAATCTTATTTTCCGATTTTCAGTTTTTGTTCAATTTCTGCACTTTTATGTGTGAATTGGACATATAACTTATTTAGTCATAAAATTCTGAAATGTCTATTTTCAGTTTTATCACTAAATAAGTTATAATATGTCCAATTCATACTAAAAGCATATGGAAATTAAGGAGGTGGATATTCATTTCGGTTTTTCTCGGTGTGTTGAATGATTTTTTTTGATTTTTTTTTTTAATGTTCTTTGAGGTAGGGAGCAGATGACCAGCTGGCTTAGAATTCTTCATCTCTTACCATTTTTTAAATATAGAGGGTTGAAAAAAAATGCAATTTTTTTTGAGAGAACGAAAAGAGATATCGAAAAAATTCAAAAGCTTAAAGATAGCCTCAACGATGGGATTAAACATAAAAATCGTCGGCTGCGCGAATCCCATAGGAACCGCCACGTTCTGGAATAACTGGGAGGGGGTAAATTTTCGGTACGAAAAACATGCTCAAACGGGACATTCAATCAATCTATGAAGCCATGAAAATATCTCAGAATTTTTTAATCTATTACAAAGCTGACAAAATCTGTCGTGCAATAAGCTAGGTTTTTTCTCAAATATCCCTTTCATAAGGGCGCTACGAGCGTTTAAATTTGAGGGACGAAATTTCTGAATTTTATCACAAGTTTCAATCAAGTAATAAACGTTCGACTTTGAAATTATATATCTCGGTTATGGTAGGTCCTAGGGGGTTGATTTTGTTTTCAAAACATTATTTGGACATTTCTTAAACTTTCATTCACTCATACTAGGGCTCTATCTCTAATATTTCGGGTAGCTCATCACTGGTCGAAAATAAGCTTGCTTCCTGCACACTTCTACAATATGACTTTTAATATCTCAAAAACGAAAAAAGATATTCAAAATTGGAAAAAACGTTCTTGATCGCTCTATTTTCTTTAATAAGTGTATGAAATTTCATCGCGATCGGATAATTCCTTCTATTTTTTTTCAAAGTGCAGAAATTGATAAAAACTTTAAATCGGAAAATAAGATTATTTCATACTTTTAGCTCATAACTTGGTCTAAAATGTCTGTTTTCAACATTTTATGACTAAATAAGTTATAATATGTCCAATCCACACTTAAAAGTGCAGAAATTGAGCAAAAACATGAAATCGGAAAAAAAGATTATTTCTTTAGCTCTTAACTTGGTCTAAAATATCTATTTTCAGAATTTTATGACTAAATAAGTTATAATATGTCCAATTAACACATAAAAGAGCAGAAATTGAACAAAAACTTGAAATCGGAGAATAAGATTGTTTATAATTTTTAGCTCTTTACTTGGTCTAAAATGTCTTTTTTATAATATGTCCAATTCATACTAAAAGCATATGGAAATTAAGGAGGTGGATATTCATTTCGGTTTTTCTCGGTGTGTTGAATGATTTTTTTTGATTTTTTTTTTTTTAATGTTCTTTGAGGTAGGGAGCAGATGACCAGCTGGCTTAGAATTCTTCATCTCTTACCATTTTTTAAATATAGAGGGTTGAAAAAAAATGCAATTTTTTTTGAGAGAACGAAAAGAGATATCGAAAAAATTCAAAAGCTTAAAGATAGCCTCAACGATGGGATTAAACATAAAAATCGTCGGCTGCGCGAATCCCATAGGAACCGCCACGTTCTGGAATAACTGGGAGGGGGTAAATTTTCGGTGCGAAAAACATGCTCAAACGGGACATTCAATCAATCTATGAAGCCATGAAAATATCTAAGAATTTTTTAATCTATTACAAAGCTGACAAAATCTGTCGTGCAATAAGCTAGGTTTTTTCTCAAATATCCCTTTCATAAGGGCGCTACGAGCGTTTAAATTTGAGGGACGAAATTTCTGAATTTTATCACAAGTTTCAATCAAGTAATAAACGTTCGACTTTGAAATTATATATCTCGGTTATGGTAGGTCCTAGGGGGTTGATTTTGTTTTCAAAACATTATTTGGACATTTCTTAAACTTTCATTCACTCATACTAGGGCTCTATCTCTAATATTTCGGGTAGCTCATCACTGGTCGAAAATAAGCTTGCTTCCTGCACACTTCTACAATATGACTTTTAATATCTCAAAAACGAAAAAAGATATTCAAAATTGGAAAAAACGTTCTTGATCGCTCTATTTTCTTTAATAAGTGTATGAAATTTCATCGCGATCGGATAATTCCTTCTATTTTTTTTCAAAGTGCAGAAATTGATAAAAACTTTAAATCGGAAAATAAGATTATTTCATACTTTTAGCTCATAACTTGGTCTAAAATGTCTGTTTTCAACATTTTATGACTAAATAAGTTATAATATGTCCAATCCACACTTAAAAGTGCAGAAATTGAGCAAAAACATGAAATCGGAAAAAAAGATTATTTCTTTAGCTCTTAACTTGGTCTAAAATATCTATTTTCAGAATTTTATGACTAAATAAGTTATAATATGTCCAATTAACACATAAAAGAGCAGAAATTGAACAAAAACTTGAAATCGGAGAATAAGATTGTTTATAATTTTTAGCTCTTTACTTGGTCTAAAATGTCTTTTTTATAATATGTCCAATCCACACATAAAAGTGCAGAAATTGAACAAAATCTTAAAATCGGAAAATAAGATTATTTCATATTTTTAGCTCATAACTTGGTCTAATATGACTGTTTTCAACATTTTATTACTAAATAATATATAATATGTCCAAACCACACATAAAAGTGCAGAATTTGAGCAAAAACTTAAAATCGGAAAATAAGATTATTTCTAATATTTAGCTCATAACTTGGTCTAAAATGTCTATTTTCAGAATTTTATGATAAAATAAGTGATAATATGTCCAATTCACACATAAAAGTGCAGAAATTGAACAAAAACATAAAATCGGAAAATAAGATTATTTCATATTTTTAGCTCATAATTGGTCTAAAATGTCTGTTTTCGACATTTTATGACTAAATAAGTTATAATATGTCTAATCCTCACATAAAAGTGCAGAAATTGAACAAAAACTTGAAGTCGGAAAATAAGATTTTTTCTTATTTTTAGCTCACAACTCGGTCTAAAATGTCTATTTTCAGAGTTTTATCACTAAATAAGTTATAATATGTCCAATTCATACTAAAACCATATGGAATTTAAGGAGGTGGATATTCATTTCGGTTTTTCTCGGTTTGTGTTGAATGAATTTTTTGGATTTTTTTTAAATGTTTCATTTCATCGCGATCGGATAATTCCTTCTATTTTTTTTCAAAGTGCAGAAATTGATAAAAACTTTAAATCGGAAAATAAGATTATTTCATACTTTTAGCTCATAACTTGGTCTAAAATATCTGTTTTCAACATTTTATGACTAAATAAGTTATAATATGTCCAATCCACACTTAAAAGTGCAGAAATTGAGCAAAAACATGAAATCGGAAAAAAAGATTATTTCTTTAGCTCTTAACTTGGTCTAAAATATCTATTTTCGGAATTTTATGACTAAATAAGTTATAATATGTCAAATTAACACATAAAAGAGCAGAAATTGAACAAAAACTTGAAATCGGAGAATAAGATTGTTTATAATTTTTAGCTCTTTACTTGGTCTAAAATGTATTTTTTTTATTCTATGACTAAATAAGTTATAATATGTCCAATTCACACTTAAAAGTGCAGAAATTGAACAAAAACTTAAAATCGGAAAATAAGATTATTTCATATTTTTAGCTCATAACTTGGTCTAAAATGTTTGTTTTCGACATTTGATGACTAAATAAGTTATAATATGTCCAATTCACACATAAAAGTGCAGAAATTGAAGAAAAACTTAAAATCGGAGAATAAGATTATTTATAATTTTTAGCTCTTTACTTGGTCCAAAATGTCTTTTTTCAGAATTCTATGACTAAATAAGTTATAATATGTCCAATTCACACATAAAAGTGCAGAAATTGAACAAAAACTTGAAATCGGAAAATAAGATTATTTCTAATTTTTAGCTGATAACTCGGTCTAAAATGTCTATTTTCAGAGTTATATCACTAAATAAGTTATAATATGTCCAATCCACACATAAAAGTGCAGAAATTGAACAAAAACTTCAAATCGGAATATAAGATTATTTATAATTTTTAGCTCTTTACTTGGTCTAAAAAGTCCGTTTTCAGCATTTCATGACTAAATAAGTTATAATAAGTCCAATTCACATATAAAAGTGCAGAAATTGAGCCAAAACTTAAAATCGGAAAATAAGATTATTTCTAATATTTAGCTCTTAACTTGGTCTAAAATGTCTATTTTCAGAATTTTATGACTAAATAAGTTATAATATGTCCAATTCACACATAAAAGTGCAGAAATTGAACAAAAACTTAAAATTGGAAAATAAGATTATTTCATATTTTTAGTTCAGAACTTGGTCTAAAATGTCTGTTTTCGACATTTTTTGACTAAATAAGTTATAAAATGTCCAATCCACACATAAAAGTGCAGAAATTGAGCAAAAACTTAAAATCGAAAAATAAGATTATTTCTAATATTTAGCTCTTAACTTGGTCTAAAATGTCTATTTTCAGAATTTTATGACTAAATAAGTTATAATATGTCCAATTCACACATAAAAGTGCAGAAATTGAACAAAAACTTAAAATTGGAAAATAAGATTATTTCATATTTTTAGTTCATAACTTGGTCTAATATGTCGGTTTTCAACATTTTATGACTAAATAATATATAATATGTCCTAACCACACATAAAAGTGCAGAAATTGAGCAAAAACTTAAAATCGGAAAATAAGATTATTTCTAATATTTAGCTCTTAACTTGGTCTAAAATGTCTATTTTCAGAATTTTATTACTAAATAAGTTATAATATGTCCAAATCACACATAAAAGTGTAGATATTGAACAAAAACTTAAAATCGGAAAATAAGATTATTTCATATTTTTAGCTCATAACTTGGTCTAAAATGTCTGTTTTCGACATTTTATGACTAAATAAGTTACAATATGTCTGATACTCACATAAAGGTGTAGACTTTGAACAAAAACTTAAAATCGGAAAATAAGAATAATTCTAATTTTTAGCTCATAACTCGGTCTAAGATGTCTATTTTCAGAGTTTTATCACTAAATAAGTTATAATATGTCCAATTCACACATAAAAGTGCAGAAATTGAAAAAAACTTTAAATCGGATAATAAGATTATTTCATACTTTTACCTCATAACTTGGTCTAAAATGTCTTTTTTCAACATTTCATGACTAATTAAGTTATAATATGTCCAATCCACACATAAAAGTGCAGAAATTGAACAAAAACTTAAAATCGGAAAATAAGATTATTTCATATTTTTAGCTCATAACTTGGTCTAATATGTCTGTTTTCAACAGTTTGTTACTAAATAATATATAATATGTCCAAACCACACATAAAAGTGCAGAATTTGAGCAAAAACTTAAAATCGGAAAATAAGATTATTTCTAATATTTAGCTCATAACTTGGTCTAAAATGTCTATTTTCAGAATTTTATGATAAAATAAGTTATAATATGTCCAATTCACACATAAAAGTGAAGAAATTGAACAAAAACATAAAATCGGAAAATAAGATTATTTCATATTTTTAGCTCATAATTGGTCTAAAATGTCTGTTTTCGACATTTTATGACTAAATAAGTTATAATATGTCTAATCCTCATATAAAAGTGCAGAAATTGAACAAAAACTTGAAGTAGGAAAATAAGATTTTTTCTTATTTTTAGCTCATAACTCGGTCTAAAATGTCTATTTACAGAGTTTTATCACTAAATAAGTTATAATATGTCCAATTCATACTAAAAGCATATGGAATTTAAGGAGGTGGATATTCATTTCGGTTTTTCTCGGTTTGTGTTGAATGAATTTTTCTGATTTTTTTTTTAAATGTTCTTTGAGGTAGGGAGCAGATGACCAGCCGGATTAGAATTCTTCATCTCTTACCATTTTTTAAATATAGAGGGTTGAAAAAAATTGAATTATTTTTTTTTTAGAGAACAAAAAGAGATATCGAAAAAATTCAAAAGCTTAAAGATAGCCTCAACGATGGGATTAAACATAAAAAATCGTCGGCTGCGCGAATCCCATAGGAACCGCCACGTTCTGGAATAACTGGGAGGGGGTAAATTTTCGGTGCGAAAAACATGCTCAAACGGGACATTCAATCAATCTATGAAGCCATGAAAATATCTCAGAATTTTTTAATCCATTACAAAGCTGACAAAATCTGTCGTGTTATAAGCTAGATTTTTTCTCAAATATCCCTTTAATAAGGGCGCTACGAGCGTTTAAATTTGAGGGATGAAATTTCTGAATTTTATCACAAGTTTCAATCAAGAAAAAAACGTTCGAATTTGAAATTTTATATCTCGGTTATGGTAGGTCCTAGAGGGTTGATTTTTTTTTAAAAACATTTTTTGGACATTTCTTAAACTTTCATTCACTCATACTAGGGCTCTATCTCTAATATTTCGGGTAGCTCATCACTGGTCGAAAATAAGCTTGCTTCCTGCACACTTCTACAATATGACTTTCAATATCTCAAAAACGAAAAAAGATATTCAAAATTGGAAAAACCGTTCTTGATTGCTCTATTTTCTTTAATAAGTGTATGAAATTTCATCGCGATCGAATAATTCCTTCTATTTTTTTTCAAAGTGCAGAAATTGATAAAAACTTTAAATCGGAAAATAAGATTATTTCATACTTTTACCTCATAACTTGGTCTAAAATGTCTGTTTTCAACATTTTATGACTATATAAGTTATAATATGTCCAATCCACACATAAAAGTGCAGAAATTGAGCAAAAACATGAAATCGGAAAAAAAGATTATTTCTTTAGCTCTTAACTTGGTTTAAAATATCTATTTTCAGAATTTTATGACTAAATAAGTTATAATATGTCCAATTAACACATAAAAGAGCAGAAATTGAACAAAAACTTGAAATCGGAGAATAAGATTGTTTATAATTTTTAGCTCTTTACTTGGTCTAAAATGTCTTTTTTCAGAATTCTATGACTAAATAATATATAATATGTCCAAACCACACATAAAATTGCAGAAATTGAGCAAAAACTTAAAATCGGAAAATAAGATTATTTCTAATATTTAGCTCTTAACTTGGTCTAAAATGTCTATTTTCAGAATTTTATTACAAAATAAGTTATAATATGTCCAAATCACACATAAAAGTGTAGATATTGAACAAAAACTTAAAATCGGAAAATAAGATTATTTCATATTTTTAGCTCATAACTTGGTCTGAAATGTCTGTTTTCGACATTTTATGACTAAATAAGTTACAATGTCTGATACTCACATAAAGGTGTAGAAATTGAACAAAATCTTAAAATCGGAAAATAAGATTAATTCTAATTTTTAGCTCATAACTCGGTCTAAGATGTCTATTTTCAGAGTTTTATCACTAAATAAGTTATAATATGTCCAATTCACACATAAAAGTGCAGAAATTGAAAAAAAACTTTAAATCGGATAATAAGATTATTTCATACTTTTACCTCATAACTTGGTCTAATATGTCTGTTTTCAACATTTTATTACTAAATAATATATAATATGTCCAAACCACACATAAAAGTGCAGAATTTGAGCAAAAACTTAAAATCGGAAAATAAGATTATTTCTAATATTTAGCTCATAACTTGGTCTAAAATGTCTATTTTCAGAATTTTATGATAAAATAAGTTATAATATGTCCAATTCACACATAAAAGTGCAGAAATTGAACAAAAACATAAAATCGGAAAATAAGATTATTTCATATTTTTAGCTCATAATTGGTCTAAAATGTCTGTTTTCGACATTTTATGACTAAATAAGTTATAATATGTCTAATCCTCACATAAAAGTGCAGAAATTGAACAAAAACTTGAAGTCGGAAAATAAGATTTTTTCTTATTTTTAGCTCATAACTCGGTCTAAAATGTCTATTTTCAGAGTTTTATCACTAAATAAGTTATAATATGTCCAATCCACACATAAAAGTGCAGAAATTGAACAAAAACTTAAAATCGGAATATAAGATTATTTATAATTTTTAGCCCTTTACTTGGTCTAAAAAGTCCGTTTTTAGCATTTCATGACTAAATAAGTTATAATAAGTCCAATTCACACATAAAAGTGCAGAAATTGAGCAAAAACTTAAAATCGAAATATAAGATTATTTCTAATATTTAGCTCTTAACTTGGTCTAAAATGTCTATTTTCAGAATTTTATTACTAAATAAGTTATAATATGTCCAATTCACACATAAAAGTGCAGAAATTGAACAAAAACTTAAAATCGGAAAATAAGATTATTTCATATTTTTAGTTCATAACTTGGTCTAATATGTCTGTTTTCAACATTTTATGACTAAATAATATATAATATGTCCTAACCACACATAAAAGTGCAGAAATTGAGCAAAAACTTAAAATCGGAAAATAAGATTATTTCTAATATTTAGCTCTTAACTTGGTCTAAAATGTCTATTTTCAGAATTTTATTACTAAATAAGTTATAATATGTCCAAATCACACATAAAAGTGTAGATATTGAACAAAAACTTAAATTCGGAAAATAAGATTATTTCATATTTTTAGCTCATAACTTGATCTAAAATGTCTGTTTTCGACATTTTATGACTAAATAAGTTACAATATGTCTGATACTCACATAAAGGTGTAGAAATTGAACAAAAACTTTAAATCGGAAAATAAGATTAACTCTAATTTTTAGATCATAACTCGGTCTAAGATGTCTATTTTCAGAGTTTTATCACTAAATAAGTTATAATATGTCCAATTCACACATAAAAGTGCAGAAATTGAAAAAAAACTTTAAATCGGATAATAAGATTATTTCATACTTTTAGCTCATAACTTGGTCTAAAATGTCTGTATTCAACATTTCATGACTAAATAAGTTATAATATGTCCAATCCACACATAAAAGTGCAGAAATTGAACAAAAACTTAAAATCGGAAAATAAGATTATTTCATATTTTTAGCTCATAACTTGGTCTAATATGTCTGTTTTCAACATTTTACGACTAAATAATATATAATATGTCCAAACCACACATAAAAGTGCAGAATTTGAGCAAAAACTTAAAATCGGAAAATAAGATTATTTCTAATATTTAGCTCATAACTTGGTATAAAATGTCTATTTTCAGAATTTTATGATAAAATAAGTTATAATATGTCCAATTCACACATAAAAGTGCAGAAATTGAACAAAAACATAAAATCGGAAAATAAGATTATTTCATATTTTTAGCTCATAATTGGTCTAAAATGTCTGTTTTCGACATTTTATGACTAAATAAGTTATAATATGTCTAATCCTCACATAAAAGTGCAGAAATTGAACAAAAACTTGAAATCGGAAAATAAGATTTTTTCTTATTTTTAGCTCAGAACTCGGTCTAAAATGTCTATTTTCAGAGTTTTATCACTAAATAAGTTATAATATGTCCAATTCATACTAAAAGCATATGGAAATTAAGGAGGTGAATATTCATTTCGGTTTTTCTCGGTTTGTGTTAATTGAATTGTTTTGAATTTTTTTTTAAAATGTTCTTTGAGGTAGGGAGCAGATGACCAGCCGGTTAAGAATTTTTCATCTCTTACCATCTTTTAAATATAGAGGGTTGAAAAAAATGCAATTATTTTTTTTAGAGAACGAAAAGAGATATCGAATAAATTCAAAAGCTTAAAGATAGCCTCAACGATGGGATTAAACATAAAAAATCGTCGGCTGCGCGAATCCCATAGAAACCGCCACGTTCTGGAATAACTGGGAGGGGGTAAATTTTCGGCGCGAAAAACATGCTCAAACGGGACATTCAATCAATCTATGAAGCCATGAAAATATCTCAGAATTTTTTAATCCATTACAAATCTGACAAAATCTGTCGTGTTATAAGCTAGGTTTTTTCTCAAATATCCCTTTATTAGGGGCGCTAATAGCGTTTAAATTTGAGGGATGAAATTTCTGAATTTTATCACAAGTTTCAATCAAGTAAAAAACGTTCGAATTTGAAATTTTATATCTCGGTTATGGTAGGTCCTAGAGGGTTGATTTTTTTTCAAAACATTATTTGGACATTTCTTAAACTTTCATTCACTCATACTAGGGCTCTATCTCTAATATTTCGGGTAGCTCATAACTGGTCGAAAATAAGCTTGCTTCCTGCACACTTCTACAATATGACTTTTAATATCTCAAAAAAGAAAAAAGATATTCAAAATTGGAAAAAATTTTCTTGATTGCTCTATTTTCTTTAATGAGTGTATGAAATTTCATCGCGATAGGATAATTCCTTCTATTTTTTTTCGGAAATAAACATTTGACAATTAAGATTCTTTGTCAAATTGTCTTGCTACACTATTCAGACATTGCCAGTTTGACTTCAAATATCTCTGAAACGGTTTGAGATATTCTAAATCAGTAAAATAACCTCTAATTGATTGACTTTTTTGAATCAGAGTACAAAATTTCATTGTCATCGAACAATTTCTTCTAATTATTTGGGAATTTTAAATATGATTGTGTCTGGTATGAGCAAGTTAAAATATTAGAAATAATCTTATTTTCCGATTTTAAGTTTTTGTTAAATTTCTGCACTTTTATTTGTGGATTAGACATATTATAACCAAATTATGAGCTAAAAGTATGAAATAATCTTATTTTCCGATTTTAAGTTTTTGTTCAATTTCTGCACTTTTATGTGTGAATTGGACATATTATAACTTATTAAGTCATAAAATTCTGAAAATAGACATTTTAGACCAAGTTAAAATATTAGAAATAATCTTATTTTCCGATTTTAAGTTTTTGTTAAATTTCTGCACTTTTATGTGTGGATTAGACATATTATAACTTATTTAGTCATAAAATGCTGAAAACAGACATTTTAGACCATGTAAAGTGCTAAAAATTATAAATATTCATATTTTCCGATTTTAAGTTTTTGCTCAATTTCTGCACATTTATGTGTGGTTTGGACATATTATATATTATTTAGTCATAAAATGTTGAAAACAGACATATTAGACCAAGTTATGAGCTAAAAATATGAAATAATCTTATTTGCCGATTTTAAGTTTTTGTTCAATTTCTGCTCTTTTATGTGTGGATTGGACATATTATAACTTATTTAGTCATAAAATTCTGAAAATATACATTTTAGACCAAGTTAAGAGCTAAATATTAAAAATAATCTTATTTTCCGATTTTAAGTTTTTTCTCAATTTCTGCACTTTTATGTGTGTTTTGGACATATTATATATTATTTAGTCATAAAATGTTGAAAACAGACATATTAGACCAAGTTATGAGCTAAAAATATGAAATAATCTTATTTGCCGATTTAAATTTTTTGTTCAATTTCTGCACTTTTATGTGTGGATTGGACATATTATAACTTATTTAGTCATAAAATGTTGAAAACAAACATTTTAGACCAAGTTATGAACTAAAAGTATGAAATATTCTTATATTCCGATTTCAGGTTTTTGCTCAATTTCTGCACTTTTATGTGTGGTTTGGACATATTATATATTATTTAGTCATAAAATGTTGAAAACAGACATATTAGACCAAGTTTAGACAGAGTTATGAGTTAAAAATTAGAAATAATCTTATTTTCCGATTTCAAGTTTTTGTTCAATTACTGCACTTTTATGTGAGGATTAGACATATTATAACTTATTTAGTCAAAAAATGTCGAAAACAGACATTTTAGACCAAGGTATGAGCTAAAAATATGAAATAGTCTTATTTTCCGATTTTAAGTTTTTGTTCAATTTCTGCACTTTTATGTGTGAATTGGACATATTATAACTTATTTAGTCATAGAATTCTGAAAATAGACATTTTAGACAAAGTAAAGAGCTAAAAATTATAAATAATCTTATTCTCCGATTTTAAGTTTTTGTTCAATTTCTGCACTTTTATGTGTGAATTGGACATATTATAACTTATTTAGTCATAATATGTTGAAAACAGACATTTTAGACCAAGATATGAGCTAAAAGTATGAAATAATCTTATTTTCCGATTTAAAGTTTTTGTCCAATTTCTGCACTTTTATGTGTGAATTGGACATATTATAACTTATTTAGTCATAAAATTCTGAAAATAGACATTTTAGACCAAGTTAAGAGCTAAATATTAGAAATAATATTATTTTCCGATTTTAAGTTATTGCTCATTATCTGCACTTTTATGTGTGAATTGGACTTATTATAACTTATTTAGTCATGAAATGCTGAAAATAGACATTTTAGACCAAGTTAAGAGCTAAATATTAGAAATAATCTTATTTTCCGATTTTAAGTTTTTTCTCAATTTCTGCACTTTTATGTGTGGTTTGGTCATATTATATATTATTTAGTCATAAAATGTTGAAAACAGACATATTAGACCAAGTTATGAGCTAAAAATATGAAATATTCTTATTTTCCGATTTTAAGTTTTTGTTCAATTTCTGCACTTTTATGTGTGAATTGGACATATTATAACTTATTTAGTGATAAAACTCTGAAAATAGATATTTTAGACAAAGTTATGAGCTAAAAATTAGAAATAATCTTATTTTCCGATTTCAAGTTTTTGTTCAATTTCTGCACTTTTATGTGAGGATTAGACATATTATAACTTATTTAGTCAAAAAATGTCGAAAACAGACATTTTAGACCAAGTTATGAGCTAAAAATATGAAATAATCTTATTTTCCGATTTTAAGTTTTTGTTCAATTTCTGCACTTTTATGTGTGAATTGGACATATTATAACTTATTTAGTCATAGAATTCTGAAAATAGACATTTTAGACCAAGTAAAGAGCTAAAAAAATTATAAATAATCTTATTCTCCGATTTTAAGTTTTTGTTCAATTGCTGCACTTTTATGTGTGAATTGGACATATTATATATTATTTAGTCATAAAATGTTGAAAACAGGCATTTTAGACCAAGTTGAGAGATAGATATTAGAAATAATCTTATTTTCCGATTTTAAGTTTTTGCTCAATTTCTGCATTTTTATGAGTGAATTGGACATATAACTTATTTAGTCATGAAATGCTGAAAACAGACATTTTAGACCAAGTAAAGAGCTTAAAATTATAAATAATCTTATTTTCCGATTTGAAGTTTTTGTTCAATTTCTGCAATTTTATGTGTGGATTGGACATATTATAATTTATTTAGTCATAAAATGTTGAAAACAGACATTTTAGACCAAGTTATGAGCTAAAAGTATGAAATAATCTTATTTTCCGTTTTTTTTTATTCAATTTCTGCACCTTTATGTGTGAAAATAAGATTATTGCATATTTTTAGCTCATAACTTGGTCTAAAATGTTTGTTTTCGACATTTTATGACTAAATAAGTTATAATATGTCTAATCCACACATAAAATTGCAGAAATTGAACAAAAACTTGAAATCGGAAAATAAGATTATTTCTAATTTTTAGCTGATAACTCGGTCTAAAATGTCTATTTTCAGAATTTTATCACTAAATAAGTTATAACATGTCCAATCCACACATAAAAGTGCAGAAATTGAACAAAAACTTAAAATCGGAATATAAGATTATTTATAATTTTTAGCTCTTTACTTGGTCTAAAAAGTCTGTTTTCAGCATTTCATGACTAAATAAGTTATAATAAGTCCAATTCACACATAAAAGTGCAGAAATTGAGCAAAAACTTAAAATCGGAAAATAAGATTATTTCTAATATTTAGCTCTTAACTTGGTCTAAAATGTCTATCTTCAGAATTTTATGACTAAATAAGTTATAATATGTCCAATTCACACATAAAAGTGCAGAAATTGAACAAAAACTTAAAATCGGAAAATACGATTATTTCATATTTTTAGCTCATAACTTGGTCTAAAATGTCTGTTTTCGACATTTTATGACTAAATAAGTTATAATATGTCCAATCCACACATAAAAGTGCAGAAATTGAGCAAAAACTTAAAATCGAGAAATAAGATTATTTCTAATATTTAGCTCTTAACTTGGTCTAAAATGTCTATTTTCAGAATTTTATGACTAAATAAGTTATAATATGTCCAATTCACACATAAAAGTGCAGAAATTGAACAAAAACTTAAAATCGGAAAATAAGATTATTTCATATTTTTAGTTCATAACTTGGTCTAATATGTCTGTTTTCAACATTTTATGACTAAATAATACATATTATGTCCTAACCATACATAAAAGTGCAGAAATTGAGCAAAAACTTAAAATCGGAAAATAAGATTATTTCTAATATTTAGCTCTTGGTCTAAAATGTCTATTTTCAGAATTTTATTACTAAATAAGCTATAATATGTCCAAATCACACATAAAAGTGTAGATATTGAACAAAAACTTAAAATCGGAAAATAAGATTATTTCATATTTTTAGCTCATAACTTGGTCTAAAATGTCTGTTTTCGACATTTTATGACTAAATAAGTTACAATATGTCTGATACTCACATTAAGGTGTAGAAATTGAACAAAAACTTAAAATCGGAAAATAAGATTAACTCTAATTTTCAGCTCATAACTCGGTCTAAAATGTCTATTTTCAGAGTTTTATCACTAAATAAGTTATAATATGTCCAATTCACACATAAAAGTGCAGAGATTGAAAAAAAACTTTCAATCGGATAATAAGATTATTTCATACTTTTAGCTCATAACTTGGTCTAAAATGTCTGTTTTCAACATTTCATGACTAAATAAGTTATAATATGTCCAATCCACACATAAAAGTGCAGAAATTGAACAAAAACTTAAAATCGGAAAATAAGATTATTTCATATTTTTAGCTCATAACTTGGTCTAATATGTCTGTTTTCAACATTTTATGACTAAATAATATATAATATGTCCAAACCACACATAAAAGTGCAGAATTTGAGCAAAAACTTAAAATCGGAAAATAAGATTATTTCGAATATTTAGCTCATAACTTGGTCTAAAATGTCTATTTTCAGAATTTTATGATAAAATAAGTTATAATATGTCCAATTCACACATAAAAGTGCAGTTATTGAACAAAAACATAAAATCGGAAAATAAGATTATTTCATATTTTTAGCTCATAACTGGTCTAAAATGTCTGTTTTCGACATTTTATGACTAAATAAGTTATAATATGTCTAATCCTCACATAAAAGTGCAGAAATTGAACAAAAACTTGAAATCGGAAAATAAGATTTTTTCTTATTTTTTCAGAGGGAGCAGATGACCAGCCGGTTTAGAATTCTTCATCCCTTACCATTTTTTAAATATAAAGGGTTGAAAAAAAATGCAATTATTTTTTTTTTAGAGAACGAAAAGAGATATCGAAAAAATTCAAAAGCTTAAAGATAGCCTCAACGATGGGATTAAACATAAAAAATCGTCGGCTGCGCGAATCCCATAGGAACCGCCACGTTCTGGAATAACTGGGAGGGGGTAAATTTTCGTTGCGAAAAACATGCTCAAACGGGACATTCAATCAATCTATGAAGCCATGAAAATATCTCAGAATTTTTTAATCCATTACAAAGCTGACAAAATCTGTCGTGTTATAAGCTAGGTTTTTTCTCAAATATCCCTTTAATAAGGGCGCTACGAGCGTTTAAATTTGAGGGATGAAATTTCTGAGTTTTATCACAAGTTTCAATAAAGTAAAA
Organism: Crioceris asparagi; assembly: GCA_958507055.1. Classification (NCBI taxonomy): domain Eukaryota; kingdom Metazoa; phylum Arthropoda; class Insecta; order Coleoptera; family Chrysomelidae; genus Crioceris; species Crioceris asparagi. The sequence continues at coordinate 85,837 of CAUEHI010000413.1, forward strand.
AACGTTCGATTTTGAAATTTTATATCTCGGTTATGGTAGGTCCTAGAGGGTTTATTTTTTTTTCAAAACATTATTTGGACATTTCTTAAACTTTCATTCACTCATACTAGGGCTCTATCTCTAATATTTCAGGTAGCTCATCACTGGTCGAAAATAAGCTTGCTTCCTGCACACTTCTACAATATGACTTTTAATATCTCAAAAACGAAAAAAGATATTCAAAATTGGAAAAAACGTTCTTAATCGCTCTATTTTCTTTAATAAGTGTATGAAATTTCATCGCGATCGGATAATTCCTTCTATTTTTTTTCGGAAATAAACATTTGATAATTAAGATTCTTTGTCAAATTGTCTTGCTACACTATTCAGACTTTGCCAGTTTGACTTCAAATATCTCTGAAACGGTATGAGATATTCTAAATCAGTAAAATCACCTCTAATTGATTGACATTTTTGAATCAGTGTACAAAATTTCATTGTCATTCATATGATTGTGTCTGGTATGAGCATGTAGTGTAGCGCAGGCATAAATGCCGATTAACATCCTAATATCTCAAAAACAGCTCGAGATATTCAAAATCGGAAAAAACACATCTGATAACTTGACATTTCTCAATCAATGTTGAAAATTTCATCGCAATCAAATACTTTTTTCTATTTATTCGGTAGTTTTTAATATCTTCTCATTACAAATTTACGGCATTGAAACTCGCATGTATCAACCGTTATTATTATATTGGAGAAAACGTCCAGGTTTGAATTTTCTTATCTCGGTTATGGTAGGTCCTAGAGGGTTGTTTTTTTTTCAAAACATCATTTGGACATTTCTTAAACTTTCATTCACTCATACTATGCCCCTAACTCTAATATTTCGGGTAGCTCATCACTGGTCGAAAATAAGCTTGCTTCTTGTACACTTCTACAATATGACTTTTAATATCTCAAAAACGAAAAAAGATATTCAAAATTGGAAAAAACGTTCTTGATCGCTCTATTTTCTTTAATAAGCTTATGAAATTTCATCCCGATCGGATAATTACTTCTATTAATTTCGTTACTTTTAATATATTCTCTTTCCTAATATACGGCAAATCAATTCACGTTTTTTCACCCTTTCTCATTATATATGATGTTAGTTTTCTTTCTGGTTGTTATTATTATATTAGAGTACATCATACTTTATTTATTATTAACTCACAGGAAACAATTTGTGAATATTTAAACAATTTTAGATATGATTGAAATAACCCCATATCGACGCTGGATATATTATATATCAGTTCAACAATATTTGTGGCGACGGTGGTCCAGTGGAGAAATGCTCGCCTGTCAAGCGAAAAACCAGCTTTCAAATCCTGTGTGGATGCTATTTTTTTTAATTCATTTTCGAACAAATCCATCAAATTAGAGTGTATAAATATTTTTTTATATATAATTATTATGATGTTATAACATATTTTGAGTTTATAAAATAACTTTTTAAATATTTAATATTTCGTATATGATATGTTGAACTCTTACATTTTTATAGATTTATTTATAGTTCTGTTGTGTTTTCATTTTATTATTTGTTTATTTGTATTGCATTTGTATGTATATTCAGAAGTTGTTGTTAAGGTTGAACATTTTGGTTCATTATTGAGTTCATGTCTTACAAGCAGATGCTATACGCATTTCGGTAGGGTTTCGTAGGGCTTATAATATGTTATCAACCTATTAGCATATTATTTTTTTAAATCAAGATTTGTATGTTAGCCTAAGTAATATTATTATTATAATCATAGTTGATAATTTACCATTTATAATTTTTTCAAAGAAAATAGCAATAGTCAAATTAATTAATAGTAAAATACCAAAGTGGGAGGGTTTTATACCGGAGAATTTCGAATATATATCTAGGAGAAATTATGCTGTTCTCTGTTGGTGGATGGATTTGGATTGGTGTTTGGACTGATTATACGTGCGAGATGGACTCTGAGGTAGAAGTGTTCCATACTCAAGACTGTTTACAAATATTTAGAAATTAATATTTAGTAATAGACCTTGGGAAGAGAAAAAGCCTAACTTTTATTTCCCGTGAGACTCTATGCGGTGAGTTCCGTACCTAAGAATTGTATATTTCTGAACTCTATGGCTGGATTTTGATGGACTTTTTCACTATGCATGTTTTTAAAATTTATTGGAATGATCTGTTAATGGCTATATGTGTAACTGGGCCTCTTAAGTGTTCGGTTCTATACCTGTATTATCTATATATCTCTTAGCTCAATGGCCGAATTTTTGTGGATTTTCCGCTATATTTGTGTGTAGTATGTCACCGGACTGATGGATTTGGGTTAGTGTTCGGACTGATTATACATGTGTGTAGGACTCTGTAGTAAAAGGGTTCCATACTCAAGACTTTTTATGACTATATAAAAATAATATTTGAAACTAGACTTTGGGAAAGAAAAATCCTACCTTTTATTTCCCGTGGGACTCTATGTGGTGTGTTCCGTACCTAAGAGTTGTATATTTCTGAACTCTATGGCTGGATTTTGATGGCCTTTTCACTATGCATGTTTTGAAAATTTATTGGAATAATCTGTTAATGGCTATAAGTGTAACTGGGCCTCTTAACTGTTGGGTTCTATACCTGTATTATCCAAATATCTCTTAGGTCTGTGGCTGAATTTTCGTGGATTTTCCGCTTTATTTGTGTGTAGTATGTCACCGGAGTGTTTTGTGAGAGTCTGTCAATACGACTGGGATTTAAAAGTGGAGGGTTCCATACCGAAAATCCCTAAGACATATGTAGGGGATATTCTCATGCTGTTCTGTCCTGGTGGATGGATTTGGGTTGTTGTTCGAATTGATTATACGTGCGAGTAGGACTCTGAGGTAGAAGGGTTCCAGACTAAGTTTTATTTATTATATTATATAAAAAATAGTATTTTTTCACTAGATCTCGGGAAAAGAAAAAGACTAACTTTTATTTACCTTGGGACTCTATGTGGTGGGTTCCGTACCTGAAAATTGTATATTTCCGAATTCTATGACTAGATTTTGATGGTCTTTTTACCAAGCATGTTTGTAAAATTTATTGGAATGATTCATTAGTGTCTGTAAGTGTAATTGGTCCTTCTAAGTGGAACGTTCTATACCAGTATTATCCGAAGAAATATCTCTTAGCTCTATGGTTGATTTTTCGTAGATTCTCCGCTATATTTGTGTGTAGTATGTCACTGGACTGTTTTGTGACAGTCTCTCACTACGACTGGGAATATAAGTGGCGGGTTGTAGTACAGATTCTCATGTTGTTCTCTCTTTGTGGTTGGATTTGGGTTGGCGTTCGGACTGGTTCTACTTGCGGGTGGGACTATGGGGTAGTGGGATGTTTTAATATATATTTTTAGCTTTACTTTTTTACAACTTATATATTTTATAACTAATAAGATTATTTCTAATTTTTAGCTCATAACTCGGTCTAAAATTTCTATTTTCAGAGTTTTATCACTAAATAAGTTATAATATGTCCAATCCACACATAAAAGTGCAGAAATTGAACAAAAACTTAAAATCGGAAAATAAGATTATTTATAATTTTTAGCACTTTACTTGGCCTGAAATGTCTGTTTTCAGCATTTCATGACTAAATAAATTATAATAAGTCCAATTCACACATAAAAGTGCAGAAATTGAGCAAAAACTTAAAATCGGAAAATAAGATTTTTTCTAATATTTAGAATTTTATGACTAAATAAGTTATAATATGTCCAATTCACACATAAAAGTGCAGAAATTGAACAAAAACTTAAAATCGAAGAATAAGATTATTTATAATTTTTAGCTCTTCACTTGGTCTAAAATGTCTGTTTTCACCATTTCATGACTAAAAAAGTTATAATAAGTCCAATTCACACATAAAAGTTCAGAAATTGAGCAAAAACTTAAAATCGGAAAATAAGATTATTTCTAATATTTAGCTCTTAACTTGATCTAAGATGTCTATTTTCAGAATTTTATGACTAAATAAGTTATAATATGTCCAATTCACACATAAAAGTGCAGAAATTGAACAAAAACTTAAAATCGGAAAATAAGATTATTTCATATTTTTTTTAGCTCATAACTTGGTCTAAAATGTCTGTTTTCGACATTTTATGACTAAATTAGTTATAATATGTCCAATCCACACATAAAAGTGCAGAAATTGAGCAAAAACTTAAAATCGTAAAATAAGATTATTTCTAATAATTAGCTCTTAACTTGGTCTAAAATGTCTATTTTCAGAATTTTATGACTAAATAAGTTATAATATGTCCAAATCACACATAAAAGTGCAGAAATTGAACAAAAACTTAAAATCGGAAAATAAGATTATTTCATATTTTTAGCTCATAACTTGGTCTAAAATGTCTGTTTTCGACATTTTATGACTAAATAAGTTATAATATGTCTGATCCTCACATAAAAGCGCAGAAATTGAACAAAAACTTAAAATCGGAAAATAAGATTATTTATAATTTTTAGCACTTTACTTGGCCTGAAATGTCTGTTTTCAGCATTTCATGACTAAATATGTTATAATATGTCCAATCCACACATAAAAGTGCAGAAATTGAACAAAAACTTGAAATCTGAAAATAAGAATATTTCTAATTCTTAGCTCATAACTCGGTCTAAAATGTCTATTTTCAGAGTTTTATCACTAAATAAGTTATATGTCCAATTCACACATAAAGTGCAGAAATTGAAAAAAAAACTTAAAATCGGAAAATAAGATTATTTCATATTTTTTTTAGCTCATAACTTGGTCTAAAATGTCTATTTTCAGCATTTCATGACTAAATAAATCATAATAAGTCCAATTCACACATAAAAGTGCAGAAATTGAGCAAAAACTTAAAATCGGAAAATAAGATTTTTTCTAATATTTAGCTCTTAACTTGGTCTAAAATGTCTATTTTCATAATTTTATGACTAAATAAGTTATAATATGTCCAATTCACACTTAAAAGTGCAGAAATTGAACAAAAACTTAAAATCGGAAATTAAGATTATTTCATACTTTTAGCTCATAACTTGGTCTAAAACGTCTGTTTTCAACATTTTATGACTAAATAATTTATAATATGTCCAATCCACACATAAAAGTGCAGAAATTGAACAAAAACTTAAAATCGGAAAATAAGATTATTTATAATTTTTAGCACTTTACTTGGCCTGAAATGTCTGTTTTCAGCATTTCATGACTAAATAAGTTATAATATGTCCAATCCACACATAAAAGTGCAGAAAATGAACAAAAACTTAAAATCGGAAAATAAGGTTATTTTTAACTTTTAGCTCTTTACTTGGTCTAAAATGTCTGTTTTCAGCATTTCATGACTAAGTAAATTATAATAAGTCCAATTCACACATAAAAGTGCAGAAATTGAGCAAAAACTTAAAATCGGAAAATAAGATTTTTTCTAATATTTAGAATTTTATGACAAAATAAATTATAATAAGTCCAATTCACACATAAAAGTGCAGAAATTGAGCAAAAACTTAAAATCGGAAAATATGATTTTTTCTAATATTTAGCTCTTAACTTGGTCTAAAATATCTATTTTCAGAATTTTATGACTAAATAAGTTATAATATGTCCAATTCACACATAAAAGTGCAGATATTGAACAAAAACATAAAATCGGAAAATAAGATTATTTCATATTTTTAGCTCATAATTGGTCTAAAATGTCTGTTTCGACATTTTATGACTAAATAAGTTATAATATGTCTAATCCTCACATAAAAGTGCTGAAATTGAACAAAAACTTGAAATCGGAAAATAAGATTTTTTCTAATTTTTAGCTCATAACTCGGTCTAAATGTCTATTTTCAGAGTTTTATCACTAAATAAGTTATAATATGTCCAATTCACACATAAAAGTGCAGACATTGAAATAAACTTTAAATCGGAAAATAAGATTATTTCATACTTTTAGCTCCTAACATGGTCTAAAACGTCTGTTTTCAACATTTTATGACTAAATAAGTTATAATATGTCCAATCCACACATAAAAGTGCAGAAATTGAACAAAAACTTAAAATCGGAAAATAAGATTATTTATAATTTTTAGCACTTTACTTGCCCTGGCCCTGAAATGTCTGTTTTCAGCATTTCATGACTAAATAAATTATAATAAGTCCAATTCACACATAAAAGTGCAGAAATTGAGCAAAAACTTAAAATCGGAAATAAGATTTTTTCTAATTTTTAGCTCATAACTCGGTCTAAAATGTCTATTTTCAGAGTTTTATCACTAAATAAGTTATAATATGTCCAATTCACACATAAAAGTGCAGATATTGAACAAAACCTTAAAATCGGAAAATAAGATTATTTCATATTTTTAGTTCATAACTTGGTCTAATATGTCTGTTTTCAACATTTTATGACTAAATAATATATAATGTGTCCTAACCACACATAAAAGTGCAGAAATTGAACAAAAACTTAAAATCGGAGAATAAGATTATTTATAATTTTAGCTCTTTACTTGGTCTAAAATGTCTGTTTTCACAATTTCATGACTAAAAAAGTTATAATATGTCCAATCCACACATAAAAGTGCAGAAATTGAGCAAAAACTTAAAATCGTAAAATAAGATTATTTCTAATATTTAGCTCTTAACTGGTCTAAAATGTCTATTTATAGAATTTTATGACTAAATAAGTTATATATGTCCAAATCACACATAAAAGTGCAGAAATTGAACAAAAACATAAAATCGGAAAATAAGATTATTTCATATTTTTAGCTCATAATTGTCTAAAATGTCTGTTTTCGACATTTTATGACTAAATAAGTTATAATATGTCTAATCCTCACATAAAAGTGCTGAAATTGAACAAAAACTTGAAATCGGAAAATAAGATTTTTTCTAATTTTTAGCTCATAACTCGGTCTAAAATGTCTATTTTCAGAGTTTTATCACTAAATAAGTTATAATATGTCCAATTCACACATAAAAGTGCAGACATTGAAAAAAACTTTAAATCGGAAAATAAGATTATTTCATACTTTTAGCTCATAACTTGGTCTAAAACGTCTGTTTTCAACATTTTATGACTAAATAATTTATAATATGTCCAATCCACACATAAAAGTGCAGAAATTGAACAAAAACTTAAAATCGGAAAATAAGATTATTTATAATTTTTAGCACTTTACTTGGCCTGAAATGTCTGTTTTCAGCATTTCATGACTAAATAAGTTATAATATGTCCAATCCACACATAAAAGTGCAGAAAATGAACAAAAACTTAAAATCGGAAAATAAGGTTATTTTTAACTTTTAGCTCTTTACTTGGTCTAAAATGTCTGTTTTCAGCATTTCATGACTAATAAATTATAATAAGTCCAATTCACACATAAAAGTGCAGAAATTGAGCAAAAACTTAAAATCGGAAAATAAGATTTTTTCTAATATTTAGAATTTTATGACTAAATAAATTATAATAAGTCCAATTCACACATAAAAGTGCAGAAATTGAGCAAAAACTTAAAATCGGAAAATATGATTTTTTCTAATATTTAGCTCTTAACTTGGTCTAAAATATCTATTTTCAGAATTTTATGACTAAATAAGTTATAATATGTCCAATTCACACATAAAAGTGCAGATATTGAACAAAAACATAAAATCGGAAAATAAGATTATTTCATATTTTTAGCTCATAATTGGTCTAAAATGTCTGTTTTCGACATTTTATGACTAAATAAGTTATAATATGTCTAATCCTCACATAAAAGTGCTGAAATTGAACAAAAACTTGAAATCGGAAAATAAGATTTTTTCTAATTTTTAGCTCATAACTCGGTCTAAAATGTCTATTTTCAGAGTTTTATCACTAAATAAGTTATAATATGTCCAATTCACACATAAAAGTGCAGACATTGAAAAAAACTTTAAATCGGAAAATAAGATTATTTCATACTTTTAGCTCCTAACATGGTCTAAAACGTCTGTTTTCAACATTTTATGACTAAATAAGTTATAATATGTCCAATCCACACATAAAAGTGCAGAAATTGAACAAAAACTTAAAATCGGAAAATAAGATTATTTATAATTTTTAGCACTTTACTTGCCCTGAAATGTCTGTTTTCAGCATTTCATGACTAAATAAATTATAATAAGTCCAATTCACACATAAAAGTGCAGAAATTGAGCAAAAACTTAAAATCGGAAAATAAGATTTTTTCTAATTTTTAGCTCATAACTCGGTCTAAAATGTCTATTTTCAGAGTTTTATCACTAAATAAGTTATAATATGTCCAATTCACACATAAAAGTGCAGATATTGAACAAAACCTTAAAATCGGAAAATAAGATTATTTCATATTTTTAGTTCATAACTTGGTCTAATATGTCTGTTTTCAACATTTTATGACTAAATAATATATAATGTGTCCTAACCACACATAAAAGTGCAGAAATTGAACAAAAACTTAAATCGGAGAATAAGATTATTTATAATTTTTAGCTCTTTACTTGGTCTAAAATGTCTGTTTTCACCATTTCATGACTAAAAAAGTTATAATATGTCCAATCCACACATAAAAGTGCAGAAATTGAGCAAAAACTTAAAATCGTAAAATAAGATTATTTCTAATATTTAGCTCTTAACTTGGTCTAAAATGTCTATTTTCAGAATTTTATGACTAAATAAGTTATATATGTCCAAATCACACATAAAAGTGCAGAAATTGAACAAAAACTTAAAATCGGAAAATAAGATTATTTCATATTTTTAGCTCATAACTTGGTCTAAAATGTCTGTTTTCGACATTTTATGACTAAATAAGTTATAATATGTCGGATCCTCACATAAAGTGCAGAAATTGAAGAAAAACTTGAAATCTGAAAATAAGATTATTTCTAATTCTTAGCTCATAACTCGGTCTAAAATGTCTATTTTCAGAGTTTTATCACTAAATAAGTTATATGTCCAATTCACACATAAAGTGCAGAAATTGAAAAAAAAACTTTAAATCGGAAAATAAGATTATTTCATACTTTTAGCTCATAACTTGGTCTAAAATGTCTGTTTTCAACATTTTATGACTAAATATGTTATAATATGTCCAATCCACATATAAAAGTGCAGAAATTGAACAAAAACTTAAAATCGGAAAATAAGATTATTTATAATTTTTAGCACTTTACTTGGCCTGAAATGTCTGTTTTCAGCATTTCATGACAAAATATGTTATAATATGCCCAATCCACACATAAAAGTGCAGAAAATGAACAAAAACTTAAAATCGGAAAATAAGATTATTTTTAATTTTTAGCTCTTTACTTGGTCTAAAATGTCTGTTTCCAGCATTTCATGACTAAATAAATTATAATAAGTCCAATTCACACATAAAAGTGCAGAAATTGAGCAAAATCTTAAAATCGGAAAATAAGATTTTTTCTAATATTTAGAATTTTATGACTAAATAAGTTATAATATGTCCAATTCACACATAAAAGTGCAGAAATTGAGCAAAAACTTAAAATCGTAAAATAAGATTATTTCTAATATTTAGCTCTTAACTTGGTCTAAATGTCTATTTTCAGAATTTTATGACTAAATAAGTTATAATATGTCCAAATCACACATAAAAGTGCAGAAATTGAACAAAACTTAAAATCGGAAAATAAGATTATTTCATATTTTTAGCTCATAACTTGGTCTAAAATGTCTGTTTTCGACATTTTATGACTAAATATGTTATAATATGTCTGATCCTCACATAAAAGTGCAGAAATTGAACAAAAACTTGAAATCTGAAAATAAGATTATTTCTAATTCTTAGCTCATAACTCGGTCTAAAATGTCTATTTTCAGAGTTTTATCACTAAATAGTTATATGTCCAATTCGCACATAAAGTGCAGAAATTGAAAAAAAAACTTTAAATCGGAAAATAAGATTATTTCATACTTTTAGCTCATAACTTGGTCTAAAATGTCTGTTTTCAGCATTTCATGACTAAATATGTTATAATATGTCCAATCCACACATAAAAGTGCAGAAAATGAGCAAAAACTTAAAATCGGAAAATAAGATTATTTCATATTTTTTTTAGCTCATAACTTGGTGTAAAATGTCTGTTTTCGACATTGTATGACTAAATAAGTTATAATATGTCCAAATCACACATAAAAGTGCAGAAATTGAACAAAAGCTTAAAATGGAAAATAAGATTATTTCATATTTTTAGCTCATAACTTGGTCTAAAATGTCTGTTTTCGACATTTTATGACTAAATAAGTTATAATATGTCTGATCCTCACATAAAAGTGCAGAAATTGAACAAAAACTTGAAATCGGAAAATAAGATTATTTCTAATTTTTAGCTCTTTACTTGGTCTAAAATGTCTGTTTTCAGCATTTCATCACTAAATAAATTATAATAAGTCCAATTCACACATAAAAGTGCAGAAATTGAGCAAAAACTTAAAATCGAAAATAAGATTTTTTCTAATATTTAGCTCTTAACTTGGTCTAAAATGTCTGTTTTCGACATTTTATGACTAAATATGTTATAATATGTCTGATCCTCACATAAAAGTGCAGAAATTGAACAAAAACTTGAAATCTGAAAATAAGATTATTTCTAATTCTTAGCTCATAACTCGGTCTAAAATGTCTATTTTCAGAGTTTTATCACTAAATAAGTTATATGTCCAATTCGCACATAAAGTGCAGAAATTGAAAAAAAAACTTTAAATCGGAAAATAAGATTATTTCATACTTTTAGCTCATAACTTGGTCTAAAATGTCTGTTTTCAGCATTTCATGACTAAATATGTTATAATATGTCCAATCCACACATAAAAGTGCAGAAAATGAGCAAAAACTTAAAATCGGAAAATAAGATTATTTCATATTTTTTTTAGCTCATAACTTGGTGTAAAATGTCTGTTTTCGACATTGTATGACTAAATAAGTTATAATATGTCCAAATCACACATAAAAGTGCAGAAATTGAACAAAAGCTTAAAATTGGAAAATAAGATTATTTCATATTTTTAGCTCATAACTTGGTCTAAAATGTCTGTTTTCGACATTTTATGACTAAATAAGTTATAATATGTCTGATCCTCACATAAAAGTGCAGAAATTGAACAAAAACTTGAAATCGGAAAATAAGATTATTTCTAATTTTTAGCTCTTTACTTGTCTAAAATGTCTGTTTTCAGCATTTCATCACTAAATAAATTATAATAAGTCCAATTCACACATAAAATTGCAGAAATTGAGCAAAAACTTAAAATCGAAAATAAGATTTTTTCTAATATTTAGCTCTTAACTTGGTCTAAAATGTCTATTTTCAGAATTTTATGACTAAATAAGTTATAATATGTCCAATTCACACATAAAAGTGCAGAAATTGAGCAAAAACTTAAAATCGGAAAATAAGATTAATGCTAATATTTAGCTCATAACTTGGTCTAAAATGTCTATTTTCAGAATTTTATGACTAAATAAGTTATAATATGTCCAATTCACACATAAAAGTGCAGAAATTGAACAAAAACATAAAATCGGAAATAAGATTATTTCATATTTTTAGCTCATAATTGGTCTAAAATGTCTGTTTTCGACATTTTATGACTAAATAAGTTATAATATGTCTAATCCTCACATAAAAGTGCTGAAATTGAACAAAAACTTGAAATCGGAAAATAAGATTTTTTCTAATTTTTAGCTCATAACTCGGTCTAAAATGTCTATTTTCAGAGTTTTATCACTAAATAAGTTATAATATGTCCAATTCACACATAAAAGTGCAGACATTGAAAAAAACTTTAAATCGGAAAATAAGATTATTTCATACTTTTAGCTCATAACTTGGTCTAAAACGTCTGTTTTCAACATTTTATGACTAAATAATTTATAATATGTCCAATCCACACATAAAAGTGCAGAAATTGAACAAAAACTTAAAATCGGAAAATAAGATTATTTATAATTTTTAGCACTTTACTTGGCCTGAAATGTCTGTTTTCAGCATTTCATGACTAAATAAGTTATAATATGTCCAATCCACACATAAAAGTGCAGAAAATGAACAAAAACTTAAAATCGGAAAATAAGGTTATTTTTAACTTTTAGCTCTTTACTTGGTCTAAAATGTCTCTTTTCAGCATTTCATGACTAAATAAATTATAATAAGTCCAATTCACACATAAAAGTGCAGAAATTGAGCAAAAACTTAAAATCGGAAAATAAGATTTTTTCTAATTTTTAGCTCCTAACATGGTCTAAAACGTCTGTTTTCAACATTTTATGACTAAATAAGTTATAATATGTCCAATCCACACATAAAAGTGCAGAAATTGAACAAAAACTTAAAATCGGAAAATAAGATTATTTATAATTTTTAGCACTTTACTTGCCCTGAAATGTCTGTTTTCAGCATTTCATGACTAAATAAATTATAATAAGTCCAATTCACACATAAAAGTGCAGAAATTGAGCAAAAACTTAAAATCGGAAAATAAGATTTTTTCTAATTTTTAGCTCATAACTCGGTCTAAAATGTCTATTTTCAGAGTTTTATCACTAAATAAGTTATAATATGTCCAATTCACACATAAAAGTGCAGATATTGAACAAAACCTTAAAATCGGAAAATAAGATTATTTCATATTTTTAGTTCATAACTTGGTCTAATATGTCTGTTTTCAACATTTTATGACTAAATAATATATAATGTGTCCTAACCACACATAAAAGTGCAGAAATTGAACAAAAACTTAAAATCGGAGAATAAGATTATTTATAATTTTTAGCTCTTTACTTGGTCTAAAATGTCTGTTTTCACCATTTCATGACTAAAAAAGTTATAATATGTCCAATCCACACATAAAAGTGCAGAAATTGAGCAAAAACTTAAAATCGTAAAATAAGATTATTTCTAATATTTAGCTCTTAACTTGGTCTAAAATGTCTATTTTCAGAATTTTATGACTAAATAAGTTATATATGTCCAAATCACACATAAAAGTGCAGAAATTGAACAAAAACTTAAAATCGGAAAATAAGATTATTTCATATTTTTAGCTCATAACTTGGTCTAAAATGTCTGTTTTCGACATTTTATGACTAAATAAGTTATAATATGTCGGATCCTCACATAAAAGTGCAGAAATTGAAGAAAAACTTGAAATCTGAAAATAAGATTATTTCTAATTCTTAGCTCATAACTCGGTCTAAAATGTCTATTTTCAGAGTTTTATCACTAAATAAGTTATATGTCCAATTCACACATAAAGTGCAGAAATTGAAAAAAAAACTTTAAATCGGAAAATAAGATTATTTCATACTTTTAGCTCATAACTTGGTCTAAAATGTCTGTTTTCAACATTTTATGACTAAATATGTTATAATATGTCCAATCCACACATAAAAGTGCAGAAATTGAACAAAAACTTAAAATCGGAAAATAAGATTATTTATAATTTTTAGCACTTTACTTGGCCTGAAATGTCTGTTTTCAGCATTTCATGACTAAATATGTTATAATATGCCCAATCCACACATAAAAGTGCAGAAAATGAACAAAAACTTAAAATCGGAAAATAAGATTATTTTTAATTTTTAGCTCTTTACTTGGTCTAAAATGTCTGTTTCCAGCATTTCATGACTAAATAAATTATAATAAGTCCAATTCACACATAAAAGTGCAGAAATTGAGCAAAATCTTAAAATCGGAAAATAAGATTTTTTCTAATATTTAGAATTTTATGACTAAATAAATTATAATAAGTCCAATTCACACATAAAAGTGCAGAAATTGAGCAAAAACTTAAAATCGGAAAATATGATTTTTTCTAATATTTAGCTCTTAACTTGGTCTAAAATATCTATTTTCAGAATTTTATGACTAAATAAGTTATAATATGTCCAATTCACACATAAAAGTGCAGATATTGAACAAAAACTTAAAATCGGAAAATAAGATTATTGCTAATATTTAGCTCATAACTTGGTCTAAAATGTCTATTTTCAGAATTTTATGACTAAATAAGTTATAATATGTCCAATTCACACATAAAAGTGCAGAAATTGAACAAAAACATAAAATCGGAAAATAAGATTATTTCATATTTTTAGCTCATAATTGGTCTAAAATGTCTGTTTTCGACATTTTATGACTAAATAAGTTATAATATGTCTAATCCTCACATAAAAGTGCTGAAATTGAACAAAAACTTGAAATCGGAAAATAAGATTTTTTCTAATTTTTAGCTCATAACTCGGTCTAAAATGTCTATTTTCAGAGTTTTATCACTAAATAAGTTATAATATGTCCAATTCACACATAAAAGTGCAGACATTGAAAAAAACTTTAAATCGGAAAATAAGATTATATCATACTTTTAGCTCCTAACATGGTCTAAAACGTCTGTTTTCAACATTTTATGACTAAATAAGTTATAATATGTCCAATCCACACATAAAAGTGCAGAAATTGAACAAAAACTTAAAATCGGAAAATAAGATTATTTATAATTTTTAGCACTTTACTTGCCCTGAAATGTCTGTTTTCAGCATTTCATGACTAAATAAATTATAATAAGTCCAATTCACACATAAAAGTGCAGAAATTGAGCAAAAACTTAAAATCGGAAAATAAGATTTTTTCTAATTTTTAGCTCATAACTCGGTCTAAAATGTCTATTTTCAGAGTTTTATCACTAAATAAGTTATAATATGTCCAATTCACACATAAAAGTGCAGATATTGAACAAAACCTTAAAATCGGATAATAAGATTATTTCATATTTTTAGTTCATAACTTGGTCTAATATGTCTGTTTTCAACATTTTATGACTAAATAATATATAATGTGTCCTAACCACACATAAAAGTGCAGAAATTGAACAAAAACTTAAAATCGGAGAATAAGATTATTTATAATTTTTAGCTCTTTACTTGGTCTAAAATGTCTGTTTTCACCATTTCATGACTAAAAAAGTTATAATATGTCCAATCCACACATAAAAGTGCAGAAATTGAGCAAAAACTTAAAATCGTAATATAAGATTATTTCTAATATTTAGCTCTTAACTTGGTCTAAAATGTCTATTTTCAGAATTTTATGACTAAATAAGTTATATATGTCCAAATCACACATAAAAGTGCAGAAATTGAACAAAAACTTAAAATCGGAAAATAAGATTATTTCATATTTTTAGCTCATCACTTGGTCTAAAATGTCTGTTTTCGACATTTTATGACTAAATAAGTTATAATATGTCGGATCCTCACATAAAAGTGCAGAAATTGAAGAAAAACTTGAAATCTGAAAATAAGATTATTTCTAATTCTTAGCTCATAACTCGGTCTAAAATGTCTATTTTCAGAGTTTTATCACTAAATAAGTTATATGTCCAATTCACACATAAAGTGCAGAAATTGAAAAAAAAACTTTAAATCGGAAAATAAGATTATTTCATACTTTTAGCTCATAACTTGGTCTAAAATGTCTGTTTTCAACATTTTATGACTAAATATGTTATAATATGTCCAATCCACACATAAAAGTGCAGAAATTGAACAAAAACTTAAAATCGGAAAATAAGATTATTTATAATTTTTAGCACTTTACTTGGCCTGAAATGTCTGTTTTCAGCATTTCATGACTAAATATGTTATAATATGCCCAATCCACACATAAAAGTGCAGAAAATGAACAAAAACTTAAAATCGGAAAATAAGATTATTTTTAATTTTTAGCTCTTTACTTGGTCTAAAATGTCTGTTTTCAGCATTTCATGACTAAATAAATTATAATAAGTCCAATTCACACATAAAAGTGCAGAAATTGAGCAAAATCTTAAAATCGGAAAATAAGATTTTTTCTAATATTTAGAATTTTATGACTAAATAAGTTATAATATGTCCAATTCACACATAAAAGTGCAGAAATTGAGCAAAAACTTAAAATCGTAAAATAAGATTATTTCTAATATTTAGCTCTTAAATTGGTCTAAAATGTCTATTTTCAGAATTTTATGACTAAATAAGTTATAATATGTCCAAATCACACATAAAAGTGCAGAAATTGAACAAAAACTTAAAATCGGAAAATAAGATTATTTCATATTTTTAGCTCATAACTTGGTCTATAATGTCTGTTTTCGACATTTTATGACTAAATAAGTTATAATATGTCTGATCCTCACATAAAAGTGCAGAAATTGAACAAAAACTTGAAATCTGAAAATAAGATTATTTCTAATTCTTAGCTCATAACTCGGTCTAAAATGTCTATTTTCAGAGTTTTATCACTAAATAAGTTATATGTCCAATTCGCACATAAAGTGCAGAAATTGAAAAAAAAACTTTAAATCGGAAAATAAGATTATTTCATACTTTTAGCTCATAACTTGGTCTAAAATGTCTGTTTTCAGCATTTCATGACTAAATATGTTATAATATGTCCAATCCACACATAAAAGTGCAGAAAATGAGCAAAAACTTAAAATCGGAAAATAAGATTATTTATAATTTTTAGCTCTTTACTTGGTCTAAAATGTCTATTTTCAGCATTTCATGACTAAATAAATCATAATAAGTCCAATTCACACATAAAAGTGCAGAAATTGAGCAAAAACTTAAAATCGGAAAATAAGATTTTTTCTAATATTTAGCTCTTAACTTGGTCTAAAATGTCTATTTTCATAATTTTATGACTAAATAAGTTATAATATGTCCAATTCACACATAAAAGTGCAGAAATTGAACAAAAACTTAAAATCGGAAAATAAGATTATTTCATTTTTTTTTTAGCTCATAACTTGGTCTAAAATGTCTGTTTTCGACATTGTATGAATAAATAAGTTATAATATGTCCAAATCACACATAAAAGTGCAGAAATTGAACAAAAGCTTAAAATTGGAAAATAAGATTATTTCATATTTTTAGCTCATAACTTGGTCTAAAATGTCTGTTTTCGACATTTTATGACTAAATAAGTTATAATATGTCTGATCCTCACATAAAAGTGCAGAAATTGAGCAAAAACTTGAAATCGGAAAATAAGATTATTTCTAATTTTTAGCTCTTTACTTGGTCTAAAATGTCTGTTTTCAGCATTTCATCACTAAATAAATTATAATAAGTCCAATTCACACATACAAGTGCAGAAATTGAGCAAAAACTTAAAATCGGAAAATAAGATTTGTTCTAATATTTAGCTCTTAACTTGGTCTAAAATATCTATTTTCAGAATTTTATGACTAAATAAGTTATAATATGTCCAATTCACACATAAAAGTGCAGAAATTGAGCAAAAACTTAAAATCGGAAATTAAGATTATTGCTAATATTTAGCTCATAACTTGGTCTAAAATGTCTATTTTCAGAATTTTATGACTAAATAAGTTATAATATGTCCAATTCACACATAAAAGTGCAGAAATTGAAGAAAAACATAAAATCGGAAAATAAGATTATTTCATATTTTTAGCTCATAATTGGTCTAAAATGTCTGTTTTCGACATTTTATGACTAAATAAGTTATAATATGTCTGATCCTCACATAAAAGTGCAGAAATTGAACAAAAACTTGAATTCTGAAAATAAGATTATTTCTAATTCTTAGCTCATAACTCGGTCTAAAATGTCTATTTTCAGAGTTTTATCACTAAATAAGTTATATGTCCAATTCGCACATAAAGTGCAGAAATTGAAAAAAAAACTTTAAATCGGAAAATAAGATTATTTCATACTTTTAGCTCATAACTTGGTCTAAAATGTCTGTTTTCAGCATTTCATGACTAAATATGTTATAATATGTCCAATCCACACATAAAAGTGCAGAAAATGAACAAAAACTTAAAATCGGAAAATAAGATTATTTATAATTTTTAGCTCTTTACTTGGTCTAAAATGTCTATTTTCAGCATTTCATGACTAAATAAATCATAATAAGTCCAATTCACACATAAAAGTGCAGAAATTGAGGAAAAACTTAAAATCGGAAAATAAGATTTTTTCTAATATTTAGCTCTTAACTTGGTCTAAAATGTCTATTTTCATAATTTTATGACTAAATAAGTTATAATATGTCCAATTCACACATAAAAGTGCAGAAATTGAACAAAAACTTAAAATCGGAAAATAAGATTTTTTCTAATATTTAGCTCTTAACTTGGTCTAAAATGTCTATTTTCATAATTTTATGACTAAATAAGTTATAATATGTCCAATTCACACATAAAAGTGCAGAAATTGAACAAAAACTTAAAATCGGAAAATAAGATTATTTCATATTTTTTTTAGCTCATAACTTGGTCTAAAATGTCTGTTTTCGACATTGTATGACTAAATAAGTTATAATATGTCCAAATCACACATAAAAGTGCAGAAATTGAACAAAAGCTTAAAATTGGAAAATAAGAATGTTTCATATTTTTAGCTCATAACTTGGTCTAAAATGTCTGTTTTCGACATTTTATGACTAAATAAGTTATAATATGTCTGATCCTCACATAAAAGTGCAGAAATTGAGCAAAAACTTGAAATCGGAAAATAAGATTATTTCTAATTTTTAGCTCTTTACTTGGTCTAAAATGTCTGTTTTCAGCATTTCATCACTAAATAAATTATAATAAGTCCAATTCACACATAAAAGTGCAGAAATTGAGCAAAAACATAAAATCGGAAAATAAGATTTTTTCTAATATTTAGCTCTTAACTTGGTCTAAAATATCTATTTTCAGAATTTTATGACTAAATAAGTTATAATATGTCCAATTCACACATAAAAGTGTAGAAATTGAGCAAAAACTTAAAATCGGAAAATAAGATTATTGCTAATATTTAGCTCATAACTTGGTCTAAAATGTCTATTTTCAGCATTTCATGACTAAATATGTTATAATATGTCCAATCCACACATAAAAGTGCAGAAAATGAACAAAAACTTAAAATCGGAAAATAAGATTATTTATAATTTTTAGCCCTTTACTTGGTCTAAAATGTCTATTTTCAGCATTTCATGACTAAATAAATCATAATAAGTCCAATTCACACATAAAAGTGCAGAAATTGAGCAAATACTTAAAATCGGAAAATAAGATTTTTTCTAATATTTAGCTCTTAACTTGGTCTAAAATGTCTATTTTCATAATTTTATGACTAAATAAGTTATAATATGTCCAATTCACACATAAAAGTGCAGAAATTGAACAAAAACTTAAAATCGGAAAATAAGATTATTTCATATTTTTTTTAGCTCATAACTTCGTCTAAAATGTCTGTTTTCGACATTGTATCACTAAATAAGTTATAATATGTCCAAATCACACATAAAAGTGCAGAAATTGAACAAAAGCTTAAAATTGGAAAATAAGATTATTTCATATTTTTAGCTCATAACTTGGTCTAAAATGTCTGTTTTCGACATTTTATGACTAAATAAGTTATAATATGTCTGATCCTCACATAAAAGTGCAGAAATTGAGCAAAAACTTGAAATCGGAAAATAAGATTATTTCTAATTTTTAGCTCTTTACTTGGTCTAAAATGTCTGTTTTCAGCGTTTCATCACTAAATAAATTATAATAAGTCCAATTCACACATAAAAGTGCAGAAATTGAGCGAAAACTTAAAATAGGAAAATAAGATTTTTTCTAATATTTAGCTCTTAACTTGGTCTAAAATATCTATTTTCAGAATTTTATGACTAAATAAGTTATAATATGTCCAATTCACACATAAAAGTGCAGAAATTGAACAAAAACTTAAAATCGGAAAATAAGATTATTTATAATTTTTATCTCTTTACTTGGCCTGAAATGTCTGTTTCCAGCATTTCATGACTAAATAAGTTATAATATGTCCAATCCACACATAAAAGTGCAGAAAATTAACAAAAACTTAAAATCGGAAAATAAGATTATTTCTAATTTTTAGCTCTTTACTTGGTCTAAATGTCTGTTTTCAGCATTTCATCACTAAATAAATTATAATAAGTCCAATTCACACATAAAAGTGCAGAAATTGAGCAAAAACTTAAAATCGGAAAATAAGATTTTTTCTAATATTTAGCTCTTAACTTGGTCTAAAATATCTATTTTCAGAATTTTATGACTAAATAAGTTATAATATGTCCAATTCACACATAAAAGTGCAGAAATTGAGCAAAAACTTAAAATCGGAAAATAAGATTATTGCTAATATTTAGCTCATAACTTGGTCTAAAATGTCTATTTTCAGCATTTCATGACTAAATATGTTATAATATGTCCAATCCACACATAAAAGTGCAGAAAATGAACAAAAACTTAAAATCGGAAAATAAGATTATTTATAATTTTTAGCTCTTTACTTGGTCTAAAATGTCTATTTTCAGCATTTCATGACTAAATAAATCATAATAAGTCCAATTCACACATAAAAGTGCAGAAATTGAGGAAAAACTTAAAATCGGAAAATAAGATTTTTTCTAATATTTAGCTCTTAACTTGGTCTAAAATGTCTATTTTCATAATTTTATGACTAAATAAGTTATAATATGTCCAATTCACACATAAAAGTGCAGAAATTGAACAAAAACTTAAAATCGGAAAATAAGATTTTTTCTAATATTTAGCTCTTAACTTGGTCTAAAATGTCTATTTTCATAATTTTATGACTAAATAAGTTATAATATGTCCAATTCACACATAAAAGTGCAGAAATTGAACAAAAACTTAAAATCGGAAAATAAGATTATTTCATATTTTTTTTAGCTCATAACTTGGTCTAAAATGTCTGTTTTCGACATTGTATGACTAAATAAGTTATAATATGTCCAAATCACACATAAAAGTGCAGAAATTGAACAAAAGCTTAAAATTGGAAAATAAGATTGTTTCATATTTTTAGCTCATAACTTGGTCTAAAATGTCTGTTTTCGACATTTTATGACTAAATAAGTTATAATATGTCTGATCCTCACATAAAAGTGCAGAAATTGAGCAAAAACTTGAAATCGGAAAATAAGATTATTTCTAATTTTTAGCTCTTTACTTGGTCTAAAATGTCTGTTTTCAGCATTTCATCACTAAATAAATTATAATAAGTCCAATTCACACATAAAAGTGCAGAAATTGAGCAAAAACATGAAATCGGAAAATAAGATTTTTTCTAATATTTAGCTCTTAACTTGGTCTAAAATATCTATTTTCAGAATTTTATGACTAAATAAGTTATAATATGTCCAATTCACACATAAAAGTGTAGAAATTGAGCAAAAACTTAAAATCGGAAAATAAGATTATTGCTAATATTTAGCTCATAACTTGGTCTAAAATGTCTATTTTCAGCATTTCATGACTAAATATGTTATAATATGTCCAATCCACACATAAAAGTGCAGAAAATGAACAAAAACTTAAAATCGGAAAATAAGATTATTTATAATTTTTAGCCCTTTACTTGGTCTAAAATGTCTATTTTCAGCATTTCATGACTAAATAAATCATAATAAGTCCAATTCACACATAAAAGTGCAGAAATTGAGCAAAAACTTAAAATCGGAAAATAAGATTTTTTCTAATATTTAGCTCTTAACTTGGTCTAAAATGTCTATTTTCATAATTTTATGACTAAATAAGTTATAATATGTCCAATTCGCACATAAAAGTGCAGAAATTGAACAAAAACTTAAAATCGGAAAATAAGATTATTTCATATTTTTTTTAGCTCATAACTTCGTCTAAAATGTCTGTTTTCGACATTGTATCACTAAATAAGTTATAATATGTCCAAATCACACATAAAAGTGCAGAAATTGAACAAAAGCTTAAAATTGGAAAATAAGATTATTTCATATTTTTAGCTCATAACTTGGTCTAAAATGTCTGTTTTCGACATTTTATGACTAAATAAGTTATAATATGTCTGATCCTCACATAAAAGTGCAGAAATTGAGCAAAAACTTGAAATCGGAAAATAAGATTATTTCTAATTTTTAGCTCTTTACTTGGTCTAAAATGTCTGTTTTCAGCGTTTCATCACTAAATAAATTATAATAAGTCCAATTCACACATAAAAGTGCAGAAATTGAGCGAAAACTTAAAATAGGAAAATAAGATTTTTTCTAATATTTAGCTCTTAACTTGGTCTAAAATATCTATTTTCAGAATTTTATGACTAAATAAGTTATAATATGTCCAATTCACACATAAAAGTGCAGAAATTGAGCAAAAACTTAAAATCGGAAAATAAGATTATTGCTAATATTTAGCTCATAACTTGGTCTAAAATGTCTATTTTCAGAATTTTATGACTAAATAAGTTATAATATGTCCAATTCACACATAAAAGTGCAGAAATTGAACAAAAACATAAAATCGGAAAATAAGATTATTTCATATTTTTAGCTCATAATTGGTCTAAAATGTCTGTTTTCGACATTTTATGACTAAATAATTTATAATATGTCTAATCCTCACATAAAAGTGCTGAAATCGAACAAAAACTTGAAATCGAAAATAAGATTTTTTCTAATTTTTAGCTCATATCTCGGTCTAAAATGTCTATTTTCAGAGTTTTATCACTAAATAAGTTATAATATGTCCAATTCACACATAAAAGTGCAAACATTGAAAAAAACTTTAAATCGGAAAATAAGATTATTTCATACTTTTAGCTCATAACTTGGTCTAAAACGTCTGTTTTCAACATTTTATGACTAAATAATTTATAATATGTCCAATCCACACATAAAAGTGCAGAAATTGAACAAAAACTTAAAATCAGAAAATAAGATTATTTATAATTTTTAGCACTTTACTTGGCCTGAAATGTCTATTTTCAGCATTTCATGACTAAATAAGTTATAATATGTCCAATCCACACATAAAAGTGCAGAAAATGAACAAAAACTTAAAATCGGAAAATAAGATTATTTTTAACTTTTAGCTCTTTACTTGGTATAAAATGTCTGTTTTCAGCATTTCATGACTAAATAACTTATAATAAGTCCAATTCACACATAAAAGTGCAGAAATTGAGCAAAAACTTGAAATCTGAAAATAAGATTATTTCATACTTTTAGCTCATAACTTGGTCTAAAACGTCTGTTTTCAACATTTTATGACTAAATAAGTTATAATATGTCTGATCCTCACATAAAACTGCAGAAATTGAACAAAAACTTGAAATCGGAAAATAAGATTATTTCTAATTCTTAGCTCATAACTCGGTCTAAAATGTCTATTTTCAGAGTTTTATCACTAAATAAGTTATATGTCCAATTCACACATAAAAGTGCAGAAATTGAAAAAAAAACTTTAAATCGGAAAATAAGATTATTTCATACTTTTAGCTCATAACTTGGTCTAAAATGTCTGTTTTAAACATTTTATGACTAAATATGTTATAATATGTCCAATCCACACATAAAAGTGCAGAAATTGAACAAAAACTTAAAATCGGAAAATAAGATTATTTATAATTTTTAGCACTTTACTTGGCCTGAAATGCCTGTTTTCAGCATTTCATGACTAAATAAGTTATAATATGTCCAATCCACACATAAAAGTGCAGAAAATGAACAAAAACTTAAAATCGGAAAATAAGATTATTTATAATTTTTAGCCCTTTACTTGGTCTAAAATGTCTGTTTTCAGCATTTCATGACTAAATAAATCATAATAAGTACAATTCACACCTAAAAGTGCAGAAATTGAGCAAAAACTTAAAATCGGAAAATAAGATTTTTTCTAATATTTAGCTCTTAACTTGGTCTAAAATATCTATTTTCAGAATTTTATGACTAAATAAGTTATAATATGCCCAATTCACACATAAAAGTGCAGATATTGAACAAAAACTTAAAATCGGAGAATAAGATTATTTATAATTTTTAGCTCTTTACTTGGTCTAAAATGTCTGTTTTCAGCATTTCATGACTAAATAAGTTATAATAAGTCCAATTCACACATAAAAGTGCAGAAATTGAGCAAAAACTTAAAATCGGAAAATACGATTATTTCTAATATTTAGCTCTTAACTTGGTCTAAAATGTCTATTTTCAGAATTTTATGACTAAATAAGTTATAATATGTCCAATTCACACATAAAAGTGCAGAAATTGAACAAAAACTTAAAATCGGAAAATAAGATTATTTCATATTTTTTTTAGCTCATAACTTGGTCTAAAATGTCTGTTTTCGACATTTTATGACTAAATAAGTTATAATATGTCCAAATCACACATAAAAGTGCAGAAATGTAACAAAAGCTTAAAATTGGAAAATAAGATCATTTCTAATTTTTAGCTCTTTACTTGGTCTAAAATGTCTGTTCTCAGCATTTCATGACTAAATAAATTATAATAAGTCCAATTCACACATAAAAGTGCAGAAATTGAGCAAAAACTTAAAATCGGAAAATAAGATTTTTTCTAATATTTAGCTCTTAACTTGGTCTAGTATATCTATTTTCAGAATTTTATGACTAAATAAGTTATAATATGTCCAATTCACACATAAAAGTGCAGATATTGAGCAAAAACTTAAAATCGGAATATAAGATTATTGCTAATATTTAGCTCATAACTTGGTCTAAAATGTCTATTTTCAGAATTTTATGACAAAATAAGTTATAATATGTCCAATTCACACATAAAAGTGCAGAAATTGAACAAAAACATAAAATCGTAAAATAAGATTATTTCATATTTTTAGCTCATAATTGGTCTAAGATTTCTGTTTTCGGCATTTTATGACTAAATAAGTTATAATATGTCTAATCCTCACCTAAAAGTGCTGAAATTGAACAAAAACTTGAAATCGGAAAATAAGATTATTTCATACTTTTAGCTCATAACTTGGTCTAAAACGTCTGTTTTCAACATTTTATGACTAAATAAGTTATAATATGTCCAATCCACACATAAAAGTGCAGAAATTGAACAAAAACTTAAAATCGGAAAATAAGATTATTTATAATTTTTAGCACTTTACTTGGCCTGAAATGTCTGTTTTCAGCATTTCATGACTAAATAAGTTATAATATGTCCAATCCACACATAAAAGTGCAGAAAATGAACAAAAACTTAAAATCGGAAAATAAGATTATTTTTAATTTTTAGCTCTTTACTTGGTCTAAAATGTCTGTTTTCAGCATTTCATGACTAAATAAATTATAATAAGTCCAATTCACACATAAAAGTGCAGAAATTGAGCAAAAACTTAAAATCGGAAAATAAGATTTTTTCTAATATTTAGAATTTTATGACTAAATAAGTTATAATATGTCCAATTCACACATAAAAGTGCAGAAATTGAGCAAAAACTTAAAATCGTAAGATAAGATTATTTCTAATATTTAGCTCTTAACTTGGTCTAAAATGTCTATTTTCAGAATTTTATGACTAAATAAGTTATAATATGTCCAAATCACACATAAAAGTGCAGAAATTGAACAAAAACTTAAAATCGGAAAATAAGATTATTTCACATTTTTAGCTCATAACTTGGTCTAAAATGTCTGTTTTCGACATTTTATGACTAAATAAGTTATAATATGTCTGATCCTCACATAAAAGTGCAGAAATTGAACAAAAACTTGAAATCGGAAAATAAGATTATTTCTAATTCTTAGCTCATAACTCGGTCTAAAATGTCTATTTTCAGAGTTTTATCACTAAATAAGTTATATGTCCAATTCACACATAAAAGTGCAGAAATTGAAAAAAAAAACTTTAAATCGGAAAATAAGATTATTTTATACTTTTAGCTCATAACTTGGTCTAAAATGTCTGTTTTCAACATTTTATGACTATATATGTTATAATATGTCCAATCCACACATAAAAGTGCAGAAATTGAACAAAAACTTAAAATCGGAAAATAAGATTATTTCATATTTTTAGCTCATAACTTGGTCTAATATGTATGTTTTCAACATTTTATGACTTAATAATATATATGTCCAGACCACACATAAAAGTGCAGAAATTGAGCAAAACTTAAAATCGGAAAATAAGATTATTTCTAATATTTAGCTCTTAACTTGGTCTAAGATGTCTATTTTCAGAATTTTATGACTAAATAAGTTATAATATGTCCAATCAACACATAATAGTGCAGAAATTGAACAAAAACTTAAAATCGGAAAATAAGATTATTTATAATTTTTAGCCCTTTACTTGGCCTGAAATGTCTGTTTCCAGCATTTCATGACTAAATAAGTTATAATATGTCCAATTCACACATAAAAGTGCAGAAATTGAAAAAAACTTTTAATCGGAAAATAAGATTATTTCATACTTTTAGCTCATAACTTGGTCTAAAACGTCTGTTTTCAACATTTTATGACTAAATAAGTTATAATATGTCCAATCAACACATAATAGTGCAGAAATTGAACAAAAACTTAAAATCGGAAAATAAGATTATTTATAATTTTTAGCCCTTTACTTGGCCTGAAATGTCTGTTTTCAGCATTTCATGACTAAATAAGTTATAATATGTCCAATCCACACATAAAAGTGCAGAAAATGAACAAAAACTTAAAATCGGAAAATAAGATTATTTATAATTTTTAGTTTTTTACTTGGTTAAAAATGTCTGTTTTCAGCATTCCATGACTAAATAAATTATAATAAGTCCAATTCACACATAAAAGTGCAGAAATTGAGGAAAAACTTAAAATCGGAAAATAAGATTTTTTCTAATATTTAGCTCTTAACTTGGTCTAAAATGTCTATTTTCAGAATTTTATGACTAAATAAGTTATAATATGTCCAAATCACACATAAAGGTGCAGAAATTGAACAAAAACTTAAAATCGGAAAATAAGACTATTTCATATTTTTAGCTCATAACTTGGTCTAAAATGTCTGTTTTCGACATTTTATGACTAAATAAGTTATAATATGTCTGATCCTCACATAAAAGTGCAGAAATTGAACAAAAACTTGAAATCGGAAAATAAGATTATTTCAAATTTTTAGCTCATAACTCGGTCTAAAATGTCTATTTTCAGAGTTTTATCACTAAATATGTTATATGTCCAATTCACACATAAAGTGCAGAAATTAAAAAAAAACTTTAAATCGGAAAATAAGATTATTTCATACTTTTAGCTCATAACTTGGTCTAAAATGTCATTTTTCAACATTTTATGACTAAATAAGTTATAATATGTCCAATCCACACATAAAAGTGCAGAAATTTAACAAAAACTTAAAATCGGAAAATAAGATTATTTCATATTTTTAGCTCATAACTTGGTCTAATATGTATGTTTTCAACATTTTATGACTAAATAATATATATGTCCAGACCACACATAAAAGTGCAGAAATTGAGCAAAACTTAAAATCGGAAAATAAGATTATTTCTAATATTTAGCTCTTAACTTGGTCTAAGATGTCTATTTTCAGAATTTTATGACTAAATAATTTATAATATGTCCAATTCACACATTAAAGTGCAGAAATTGAAAAAAACTTTAAATCGGAAAATAAGATTATTTCATACTTTTAGCTCATAACATGGTCTAAAATGTCTGTTTTTCAGCATTTCATGACTAAATAATTTATAATAAGTCCAATTCACACATAAAAGTGCAGAAATTGAGCAAAAACTTAAAATCGGAAAATAAGATTATTTCTAATATTTAGCTCTTAACTTGGTCTAAAATGCCTATTTTCAGAATTTTATGACTAAATAAGTTATAATATGTCCAATTCACACATAAAAGTGCAGAAATTGAACAAAAACTTAAAATCGGAAATTAAGATTATTTCATATTTTTCTTAGCTCATAACTTGGTCTAAAATGTCTGTTTTCAACGTTTTATGACTAAATAATATATAATATGTCCTAACCACACATAAAAGTGCAGAAATTGAACAGAAACTTAAAATCCACACATAAAAGTGCAGAAATTGAACAAAAACTTAAAATCAGAAAATAAGATTATTTATAATTTTTAGCACTTTACTTGGCCTGAAATGTCTATTTTCAGCATTTCATGACTAAATAAGTTATAATATGTCCAATCCACACATAAAAGTGCAGAAAATGAACAAAAACTTAAAATCGGAAAATAAGATTATTTTTAACTTTTAGCTCTTTACTTGGTCTAAAATGTCTGTTTTCAGCATTTCATGACTAAATAACTTATAATAAGTCCAATTCACACATAAAAGTGCAGAAATTGAGCAAAAACTTGAAATCTGAAAATAAGATTTTTTCTAATATTTAGAATTTTATGACTAAATAAATTATAATAAGTCCAATTCACACATAAAAGTGCAGAAATTGAGCAAAAACTTAAAATCGGAAATTATGATTTTTTCTAATATTTAGCTCTTAACTTGGTCTAAAATATCTATTTTCAGAATTTTATGACTAAATAAGTTATAATATGTCCAATTCACACATAAAAGTGCAGATATTGAACAAAAACTTAAAATCGGAAAATAAGATTATTGCTAATATTTAGCTCATAACTTGGTCTAAAATGTCTATTTTCAGAATTTTATGACTAAATAAGTTATAATATGTCCAATTCACACATAAAAGTGCAGAAATTGAACAAAAACATAAAATCGGAAAATAAGATTATTTCATATTTTTAGCTCTTTACTTGGTCTAAAATGTCTGTTTTCACCATTTCATGACTAAATAAGTTATAATATGTCCAATCCACACATAAAAGTGCAGAAATTGAGCAAAAACTTAAAATCGTAAAATAAGATTATTTCTAATATTTAGCTCTTAACTTGGTCTAAAATGTCTATTTTCAGAATTTTATGACTAAATAAGTTATATATGTCCAAATCACACATAAAAGTGCAGAAATTGAACAAAAACTTAAAATCGTAAAATAAGATTATTTCATATTTTTAGCTCATAACTTGGTCTAAAATGTCTGTTTTCGTCATTTTATGACTAAATAAGTTATAATATGTCTGATCCTCACATAAAACTGCAGAAATTGAACAAAAACTTGAAATCGGAAAATAAGATTATTTCTAATTCTTAGCTCATAACTCGGTCTAAAATGTCTATTTTCAGAGTTTTATCACTAAATAAGTTATATGTCCAATTCACACATAAAAGTGCAGAAATTGAAAAAAAAACTTTAAATCGGAAAATAAGATTATTTCATACATTTAGCTCATAACTTGGTCTAAAATGTCTGTTTTAAACATTTTATGACTAAATATGTTATAATATGTCCAATCCACACATAAAAGTGCAGAAATTGAACAAAAACTTAAAATCGGAAAATAAGATTATTTATAATTTTTAGCACTTTACTTGGCCTGAAATGCCTGTTTTCAGCATTTCATGACTAAATAAGTTATAATATGTCCAATCCACACATAAAAGTGCAGAAAATGAACAAAAACTTAAAATCGGAAAATAAGATTATTTATAATTTTTAGCCCTTTACTTGGTCTAAAATGTCTGTTTTCAGCATTTCATGACTAAATAAATCATAATAAGTACAATTCACACCTAAAAGTGCAGAAATTGAGCAAAAACTTAAAATCGGAAAATAAGATTTTTTCTAATATTTAGCTCTTAACTTGGTCTAAAATATCTATTTTCAGAATTTTATGACTAAATAAGTTATAATATGCCCAATTCACACATAAAAGTGCAGATATTGAACAAAAACTTAAAATCGGAGAATAAGATTATTTATAATTTTTAGCTCTTTACTTGGTCTAAAATGTCTGTTTTCAGCATTTCATGACTAAATAAGTTATAATAAGTCCAATTCACACATAAAAGTGCAGAAATTGAGCAAAAACTTAAAATCGGAAAATACGATTATTTCTAATATTTAGCTCTTAACTTGGTCTAAAATGTCTATTTTCAGAATTTTATGACTAAATAAGTTATAATATGTCCAATTCACACATAAAAGTGCAGAAATTGAACAAAAACTTAAAATCGGAAAATAAGATTATTTCATATTTTTTTTAGCTCATAACTTGGTCTAAAATGTCTGTTTTCGACATTTTATGACTAAATAAGTTATAATATGTCCAAATCACACATAAAAGTGCAGAAATGTAACAAAAGCTTAAAATTGGAAAATAAGATCATTTCTAATTTTTAGCTCTTTACTTGGTCTAAAATGTCTGTTCTCAGCATTTCATGACTAAATAAATTATAATAAGTCCAATTCACACATAAAAGTGCAGAAATTGAGCAAAAACTTAAAATCGGAAAATAAGATTTTTTCTAATATTTAGCTCTTAACTTGGTCTAGAATATCTATTTTCAGAATTTTATGACTAAATAAGTTATAATATGTCCAATTCACACATAAAAGTGCAGATATTGAGCAAAAACTTAAAATCGGAAAATAAGATTATTGCTAATATTTAGCTCATAACTTGGTCTAAAATGTCTATTTTCAGAATTTTATGACTAAATAAGTTATAATATGTCCAATTCACACATAAAAGTGCAGAAATTGAACAAAAACATAAAATCGTAAAATAAGATTATTTCATATTTTTAGCTCATAATTGGTCTAAAATTTCTGTTTTCGGCATTTTATGACTAAATAAGTTATAATATGTCTAATCCTCACCTAAAAGTGCTGAAATTGAACAAAAACTTGAAATCGGAAAATAAGATTATTTCATACTTTTAGCTCATAACTTGGTCTAAAACGTCTGTTTTCAACATTTTATGACTAAATAAGTTATAATATGTCCAATCCACACATAAAAGTGCAGAAATTGAACAAAAACTTAAAATCGGAAAATAAGATTATTTATAATTTTTAGCACTTTACTTGGCCTGAAATGTCTGTTTTCAGCATTTCATGACTAAATAAGTTATAATATGTCCAATCCACACATAAAAGTGCAGAAAATGAACAAAAACTTAAAATCGGAAAATAAGATTATTTTTAATTTTTAGCTCTTTACTTGGTCTAAAATGTCTGTTTTCAGCATTTCATGACTAAATAAATTATAATAAGTCCAATTCACACATAAAAGTGCAGAAATTGAGCAAAAACTTAAAATCGGAAAATAAGATTTTTTCTAATATTTAGAATTTTATGACTAAATAAGTTATAATATGTCCAATTCACACATAAAAGTGCAGAAATTGAGCAAAAACTTAAAATCGTAAGATAAGATTATTTCTAATATTTAGCTCTTAACTTGGTCTAAAATGTCTATTTTCAGAATTTTATGACTAAATAAGTTATAATATGTCCAAATCACACATAAAAGTGCAGAAATTGAACAAAAACTTAAAATCGGAAAATAAGATTATTTCACATTTTTAGCTCATAACTTGGTCTAAAATGTCTGTTTTCGACATTTTATGACTAAATAAGTTATAATATGTCTGATCCTCACATAAAAGTGCAGAAATTGAACAAAAACTTGAAATCGGAAAATAAGATTATTTCTAATTCTTAGCTCATAACTCGGTCTAAAATGTCTATTTTCAGAGTTTTATCACTAAATAAGTTATATGTCCAATTCACACATAAAAGTGCAGAAATTGAAAAAAAAAACTTTAAATCGGAAAATAAGATTATTTTATACTTTTAGCTCATAACTTGGTCTAAAATGTCTGTTTTCAACATTTTATGACTATATATGTTATAATATGTCCAATCCACACATAAAAGTGCAGAAATTGAACAAAAACTTAAAATCGGAAAATAAGATTATTTCATATTTTTAGCTCATAACTTGGTCTAATATGTATGTTTTCAACATTTTATGACTTAATAATATATATGTCCAGACCACACATAAAAGTGCAGAAATTGAGCAAAACTTAAAATCGGAAAATAAGATTATTTCTAATATTTAGCTCTTAACTTGGTCTAAGATGTCTATTTTCAGAATTTTATGACTAAATAAGTTATAATATGTCCAATCAACACATAATAGTGCAGAAATTGAACAAAAACTTAAAATCGGAAAATAAGATTATTTATAATTTTTAGCCCTTTACTTGGCCTGAAATGTCTGTTTTCAGCATTTCATGACTAAATAAGTTATAATATGTCCAATCCACACATAAAAGTGCAGAAAATGAACAAAAACTTAAAATCGGAAAATAAGATTATTTATAATTTTTAGTTTTTTACTTGGTTAAAAATGTCTGTTTTCAGCATTCCATGACTAAATAAATTATAATAAGTCCAATTCACACATAAAAGTGCAGAAATTGAGGAAAAACTTAAAATCGGAAAATAAGATTTTTTCTAATATTTAGCTCTTAACTTGGTCTAAAATGTCTATTTTCAGAATTTTATGACTAAATAAGTTATAATATGTCCAAATCACACATAAAGGTGCAGAAATTGAACAAAAACTTAAAATCGGAAAATAAGACTATTTCATATTTTTAGCTCATAACTTGGTCTAAAATGTCTGTTTTCGACATTTTATGACTAAATAAGTTATAATATGTCTGATCCTCACATAAAAGTGCAGAAATTGAACAAAAACTTGAAATCGGAAAATAAGATTATTTCAAATTTTTAGCTCATAACTCGGTCTAAAATGTCTATTTTCAGAGTTTTATCACTAAAAATGTTATATGTCCAATTCACACATAAAGTGCAGAAATTAAAAAAAAAACTTTAAATCGGAAAATAAGATTATTTCATACTTTTAGCTCATAACTTGGTCTAAAATGTCATTTTTCAACATTTTATGACTAAATAAGTTATAATATGTCCAATCCACACATAAAAGTGCAGAAATTTAACAAAAACTTAAAATCGGAAAATAAGATTATTTCATATTTTTAGCTCATAACTTGGTCTAATATGTATGTTTTCAACATTTTATGACTAAATAATATATATGTCCAGACCACACATAAAAGTGCAGAAATTGAGCAAAACTTAAAATCGGAAAATAAGATTATTTCTAATATTTAGCTCTTAACTTGGTCTAAGATGTCTATTTTCAGAATTTTATGACTAAATAATTTATAATATGTCCAATTCACACATTAAAGTGCAGAAATTGAAAAAAACTTTAAATCGGAAAATAAGATTATTTCATACTTTTAGCTCATAACATGGTCTAAAATGTCTGTTTTCAGCATTTCATGACTAAATAATTTATAATAAGTCCAATTCACACATAAAAGTGCAGAAATTGAGCAAAAACTTAAAATCGGAAAATAAGATTATTTCTAATATTTAGCTCTTAACTTGGTCTAAAATGTCTATTTTCAGAATTTTATGACTAAATAAGTTATAATATGTCCAATTCACACATAAAAGTGCAGAAATTGAACAAAAACTTAAAATCGGAAATTAAGATTATTTCTTATTTTTCTTAGCTCATAACTTGGTCTAAAATGTCTGTTTTCAACGTTTTATGACTAAATAATATATAATATGTCCTAACCACACATAAAAGTGCAGAAATTGAACAAAAACTTAAAATCGGAGAATAAGATTATTTATAATTTTTAGCTCTTTACTTGGTCTAAAATGTCTGTTTTCAGCATTTCATGACTAAATAAGTTATAATAAGTCCAATTCACACATAAAAGTGCAGAAATTGATCAAAAACTTAAAATCGGAAAATAAGATTATTTCTAATATTTAGCTCTTAACTTGGTCTAAAATGTCTATTTTCAGAATTTTATGTCTAAATAAGTTATAATATGTCCAATTCACACATAAAAGAGCAGAAATTGAACAAAAACTTAAAATCGGAAAATAAGATTATTTCATATTTTTAGCTCATAACTTGGTCTAATATGTATGTTTTCAACATTTTATGACTAAATAATATATATGTCCAGACCACACATAAAAGTGCAGAAATTGAGCAAAACTTAAAATCGGAAAATAAGATTATTTCTAATATTTAGCTCTTAACTTGGTCTAAGATGTCTATTTTCAGAATTTTATGACTAAATAAGTTATAATATGTCCAATCAACACATAATAGTGCAGAAATTGAACAAAAACTTAAAATCGGAAAATAAGATTATTTATAATTTTTAGCCCTTTACTTGGCCTGAAATGTCTGTTTTCAGCATTTCATGACTAAATAAGTTATAATATGTCCAATCCACACATAAAAGTGCAGAAAATGAACAAAAACTTAAAATCGGAAAATAAGATTACTTATAATTTTTAGTTTTTTACTTGGTTAAAAATGTCTGTTTTCAGCATTCCATGACTAAATAAATTATAATAAGTCCAATTCACACATAAAAGTGCAGAAATTGAGGAAAAACTTAAAATCGGAAAATAAGATTTTTTCTAATATTTAGCTCTTAACTTGGTCTAAAATGTCTATTTTCAGAATTTTATGACTAAATAAGTTATAATATGTCCAAATCACACATAAAGGTGCAGAAATTGAACAAAAACTTAAAATCGGAAAATAAGACTATTTCATATTTTTAACTCATAACTTGGTCTAAAATGTCTGTTTTCGACATTTTATGACTAAATAAGTTATAATATGTCTGATCCTCACATAAAAGTGCAGAAATTGAACAAAAACTTGAAATCGGAAAATAAGATTATTTCAAATTTTTAGCTCATAACTCGGTCTAAAATGTCTATTTTCAGAGTTTTATCACTAAAAATGTTATATGTCCAATTCACACATAAAGTGCAGAAATTAAAAAAAAAACTTTAAATCGGAAAATAAGATTATTTCATACTTTTAGCTCATAACTTGGTCTAAAATGTCATTTTTCAACATTTTATGACTAAATAAGTTATAATATGTCCAATCCACACATAAAAGTGCAGAAATTTAACAAAAACTTAAAATCGGAAAATAAGATTATTTCATATTTTTAGCTCATAACTTGGTCTAATATGTATGTTTTCAACATTTTATGACTAAATAATATATATGTCCAGACCACACATAAAAGTGCAGAAATTGAGCAAAACTTAAAATCGGAAAATAAGATTATTTCTAATATTTAGCTCTTAACTTGGTCTAAGATGTCTATTTTCAGAATTTTATGACTAAATAATTTATAATATGTCCAATTCACACATTAAAGTGCAGAAATTGAAAAAAACTTTAAATCGGAAAATAAGATTATTTCATACTTTTAGCTCATAACATGGTCTAAAATGTCTGTTTTCAGCATTTCATGACTAAATAATTTATAATAAGTCCAATTCACACATAAAAGTGCAGAAATTGAGCAAAAACTTAAAATCGGAAAATAAGATTATTTCTAATATTTAGCTCTTAACTTGGTCTAGAGAGAAAGAGAGAGAGAAATGCTTTATTGTCGAAAAAATATAAATTTTGTAGACAAAGCAAAATAAAAATATCAAAATCAAACAATACAAAAACAAAACAAAGTCAAAACTAAAAATTAAATTAAAATTAATCAAATTTATATAATATAAAACAAAAATATATATCAGAATGAAACCTACAGCTGTATATTCGGTTAGAAAGTAAGTTAACATACAGCTGTAAATTCAGTCAGAAGGTAAACACTAACTAAATCACAAAACAATAACAAATTTTGTACAAACAATAAACCAGTGCGTGAGCTGAGCAGAAACGTGCCTTAGTGAAAAAAGTCATTAACTGCATAAAAGGCATTATCCTAGGTAGTAGGTATTTAATTGAATCTGGGATAAGCCGTTATAGATTTAATTTCGTGTGACAGATGATTTTACATTACAAAAGACCCTTAGGATATCAAACATCAAATAATATTCACTAAACCAGTGGGTGTAAGAAGCTTAATATTAAGTATTAACAATTTTGAACAAAAAATTCGCTTACTGCATAAAAGGCTCTCTCCAGTAAGTATGATTTCAAAACCTTTCGAAATTCAGGAAAAGATCTTATGGATTTGATTTCAAATGGTAGATGATTGTGCATTTTTTTTGCATTGTACAGTATAGAGCTTTTAACCAACTCTGAGCGAGGGGTTGGCAGATAAAGATCATGCTCCGTGTTTCTAAGCGGATAGTTGTGAGATGGCCTCTCTGGAATAGAAGATACGTGCTTGCGGATTAAGGATACAGATTCAAATATGAATAGGGACGGAAGAGTTAATATTTTGAATTTTTTAAAGTAATCCTGGCAATGAGTCCTACTGCTTAGTCTCAGTGAATACCGAACAGCTCTCTTCTGCAGTTTAAAAATACGTTCAAATTGAGTTGCACAACACGTACCCCAGAATGGAAGGGCGTATCGGAGATGCGACTCAAAAATGGCATAATAGACTGTTCTAGAAGTAGACAAGTTGAGCTCCTTGGAAACTGATCTCAGCGCAAAGCATGCAGAACTTAACCTTTTTGATAAAGCATCGATGTGCAAGTCCCATTTTAAGCGGTTGTCTACAATAAGCCCCAAGAATTTCACAGATTCAACGGCCTCAATAGTGGTGTTATTAAGCACAAAAGATTGCAATGTACTTTTATATGATAAAACTTTTGTTTTAGAAACATTGAGGCATAGGAGATTTGAATCGCACCAAGATTTAATCGTGACTAAGTCTCTAGATACAGTCCTATGAAGTGTCGTAATATCCGGGTTGCTCCACGTGAAACTAGTGTCATCCGCAAAGAGGCAGATTTCACCGCTAATGTTAAGACTAGCAATGTCGTTGATAAAAAGCAGAAACAAAATAGGGCCCAGTACTGAACCTTGAGGCACTCCATATTCAATTGGTTTACAAGAAGACATCGACGTATCAACCCTCACAATCTGAGTCCTGCTGTTGAGATACGACTTAAACCATTCGAGAGACACTCCTCTGAAACCGTAGTACTCCAATTTATTAGTTAATATATTATGATCTACGCAATCAAAAGCCTTAGAGAAATCACAGAAAATTGTTGCTATAGAGTGATGGTTGATCAGGTTTGAGTATACATTATTAAAGAGGGAAAACATGGCATCATTTGTGCATTTGTTACTTAAAAATCCAAATTGATGGGTAGAGAGTATATTATATTTAAAAAGAAAAGATAGAAGCCTTTTTTTAACCAATCTTTCGATGATCTTTGATAATGTGGGAAGGAGTGCAATTGGGCGATAGTTCGAAGCTTGATCTTTATCTCCTCCTTTATGCAGAGGAACAATTATTGCCGTCTTAAGACAGTTTGGAAAAACTCCATTTTGGAATGATTTGTTAATTAAAGTGATAAAATGATTCAATGTGCATTCCGGCAGGTTCGAACACATTTTCAGAGTAAGCCCATCAGCCCCAGATGAAGATTTGTTTTTAATGTCATTAATTGTACTGTTAAGCTCTGCTAATACTACGGGTGTAAAGAAGAAACTGTGTAAATTCATATTAGCCTTAGGGAGAAATGAGAGGGGGTCATCGGAAGGAGTTATGGTGTTCTTTAAATGTTTTGCTACATCTACAAAGTAATTATTTAGGTTCTCGGGTGAAATAGATATTGTGTTAGATGATGAGGTCTTATTTCTTAAGTCATTCACAATAGACCACATTTCTTTAGCAACATTACCGGAATTGGCCAGCCTCCTATTATAATAAATGTCCTTGGCAGCTTTTATAGTCTTATGATAGATTTTTCTGTAACGTTTTACGTAATCATGGTAGAAGACGCTGTCCGATGATTTTTTTATGTAGGATAGTGAGCGCATGTTCTTTGCAGATGTACGTAAGCCTTTAGTAGACCAGGGTTTATGTTGTTTGATTTTTAGAGGCCTAAGAGGAAAGGATTTGAATGCCAAGTTAGATAAAGTTTTTATAAATCTCGGAAATTCGATATTGACATCGTCAGATAGGACAAACCAGTCTGTTGTTAGACATAGGTGCTTGAAGTTACGAAAATTTTTATCAGAAAAAATACGGCATAATTTGCGCGAAGCATTTTTGCACTTATATTTAGCCGAAAATTTTGTTAGTATTGCTTCATGATCCGAGAAACCTGAATTAAGGACAGTACAGTCAACGAATTTTGGATCGAAGGATGATACGACATAGTCTATAGTACTAGAACTAGTTTTAGTTATTCTGGTTGGTGAGTCAACATGCATGATTATGCCAAAAGAGTCGAAAATGGACTGAAGAGATTCTTGAGCAGTACACACATTGGAAAAGTCAATATTAAGGTCTCCACATAAAATTAACTTGCTTTTTAAAGGCAGGGATTCAAGCAAGCTCAGTAGTTTTTGACTGAATATATGCAAGTCAGCGTCAGGTGTTCTGTAAATACAAACTATATAAAGATTATAAGCACTATGATAGACAATGGAAAATTCAAATACTTTTTCAGACAATAGTTTATCGAATTTAGTTACAGCCGAAAAGTCGCTATTTGTAGACATTATCATAGTACCTCCATGAGATAAATTACTTGTTAAATTAAATGTCTATTTTCAGAATTTTATGACTAAATAAGTTATAATATGTCCAATTCACACATAAAAGTGCAGAAATTGAACAAAAACTTAAAATCGGAAATTAAGATTATTTCTTATTTTTCTTAGCTCATAACTTGGTCTAAAATGTCTGTTTTCAACGTTTTATGACTAAATAATATATAATATGTCCTAACCACACATAAAAGTGCAGAAATTGAACAAAAACTTAAAATCGGAGAATAAGATTATTTATAATTTTTAGCTCTTTACTTGGTCTAAAATGTCTGTTTTCAGCATTTCATGACTAAATAAGTTATAATAAGTCCAATTCACACATAAAAGTGCAGAAATTGATCAAAAACTTAAAATCGGAAAATAAGATTATTTCTAATATTTAGCTCTTAACTTGGTCTAAAATGTCTATTTTCAGAATTTTATGTCTAAATAAGTTATAATATGTCCAATTAACACATAAAAGAGCAGAAATTGAACAAAAACTTAAAATCGGAAAATAAGATTATTTCATATTTTTAGCTCATAACTTGGTCTAATATGTATGTTTTCAACATTTTATGACTAAATAATATATATGTCCAGACCACACATAAAAGTGCAGAAATTGAGCAAAACTTAAAATCGGAAAATAAGATTATTTCTAATATTTAGCTCTTAACTTGGTCTAAGATGTCTATTTTCAGAATTTTATGACTAAATAAGTTATAATATGTCCAATTCACACATAAAAGTGCAGAAATTGAAAAAAACTTTAAATCGGAAAATAAGATTATTTCATACTTTTAGCTCATAACATGGTCTAAAATGTCTGTTTTCAGCATTTCATGACTAAATAATTTATAATAAGTCCAATTCACACATAAAAGTGCAGAAATTGAGCAAAAACTTAAAATCGGAAAATAAGATTATT
Organism: Crioceris asparagi; assembly: GCA_958507055.1. NCBI lineage: Eukaryota > Metazoa > Arthropoda > Insecta > Coleoptera > Chrysomelidae > Crioceris > Crioceris asparagi. The sequence goes on from CAUEHI010000413.1 coordinate 125,119, forward strand.
TCTAATATTTAGCTCTTAACTTGGTCTAAAATGTCTATTTTCAGAATTTTATGACTAAATAAGTTATAATATGTCCAATTCACACATAAAAGTGCAGAAATTGAACAAAAACTTAAAATCGGAAAATAAGATTATTTCATATTTTTTTTAGCTCATAACTTCGTCTAAAATGTCTGTTTTCGACATTGTATGACTAAATAAGTTATAATATGTCCAAATCACACATAAAAGTGCAGAAATTGAACAAAAGCTTAAAATTGGAAAATAAGATTATTTCATATTTTTAGCTCATAACTTGGTCTAAAATGTCTGTTTTCGACATTTTATGACTAAATAATATATAATATGTCCTAACCACACATAAAAGTGCAGAAATTGAACAAAAACTTAAAATCGGAGAATAAGATTATTTATAATTTTTAGATCTTTACTTGGTCGAAAATGTCTGTTTTCAGCATTTCATGACTAAATAAGTTATAATAAGTCCAATTCACACATAAAAGTGCAGAAATTGAGCAAAAACTTAAAATCGGAAAATAAGATTATTTCTAATATTTAGCTCTTAACTTGGTCTAAAATGTCTATTTTCAGAATTTTATGTCTAAATAAGTTATAATATGTCCAATTCACACATAAAAGAGCAGAAATTGAACAAAAACTTAAAATCGGAAAATAAGATTATTTTATATTTTTTTTAGCTCATAACTTGGTCTAAAATGTCTGTTCTCGACATTTTATGACTAAATAAGATATAATATTACCAATCCACACATAAAAGTGCAGAAATTGAGCAAAAACTTAAAATCGGAAAATAAGATTATTTCTAATATTTAGCTCTTAACTTGGTCTAAAATGTCTATTTTCAGAATTTTATGACTAAATATGTTATAATATGTCCAAATCACACATAAAAGTGCAGAAATTGAACAAAAACTTAAAATCGGAAAATAAGATTATTTCATATTTTTAGCTCATAACTTGGTCTAATATGTATGTTTTCAACATTTTATGACTAAATAATATATATGTCCAGACCACACATAAAAGTGCAGAAATTGAGCAAAACTTAAAATCGGACAATAAGATTATTTCTAATATTTAGCTCTTAACTTGGTCTAAGATGTCTATTTTCAGAATTTTATGACTAAATAAGTTATAATATGTCCAATTCACACATAAAAGTGCAGAAATTGAACAAAAACTTAAAATCGGAAAATAAGATTATTTCATATTTTTAGCTCATAACTTGGTCTAAAATGTCTGTTTTCGACATTTTATGACTATATAAGTTATAATATGTCTGATCCTCACATAAAAGTGCAGAAATTGAACAAAAACTTGAAATCGGAAAATAAGATTATTTCTAATTCTTAGCTCATAACTCGGTCTAAAATGTCTATTTTCACAGTTTTATCACTAAATAAGTTATATGTCCAATTCACACATAAAAGTGCAGAAATTGAAAAAAAAAACTTTAAATCGGAAAATAAGATTATTTCATACTTTTAGCTCATAACTTGGTCTAAAATGTCTGTTTTCAACATTTTATGACTAAATATGTTATAATATGTCCAATCCACACATAAAAGTGCAGAAATTGAACAAAAACTTAAAATCGGAAAATAAGATTATTTCATATTTTTAGCTCATAACTTGGTCTAATATGTATGTTTTCAACATTTTATGACTTAATAATATATATGTCCAGACCACACATAAAAGTGCAGAAATTGAGCAAAACTTAAAATCGGAAAATAAGATTATTTCTAATATTTAGCTCTTAACTTGGTCTAAGATGTCTATTTTCAGAATTTTATGACTTAATAAGTTATAATAAGTCCAAATCACACATAAAAGTGCAGAAATTGAGCAAAAACTTAAAATCGGAAAATAAGATTTTTTCTAATATTTAGCTCTTAACTTGGTCTAAAATATCTATTTTCAGAATTTTATGACTAAATAAGTTGTAATATGTCCAATCCACACATAAGAGTGCAGAAATTGAACAAAAACTTAAAATCGGAGAATAAGATTATTTATAATTTTTAGCTCTTTACTTGGTCTAAAATGTCTGTTTTCAGCATTTCATGACTAAATAAGTTATAATAAGTCCAATTCACACATAAAAGTGCAGAAATTGAGCAAAGACTTAAAATCGGAAAATAAGATTATCTCTAATATTTAGCTCTTAACTTGGTCTAAAATGTCTATTTTCAGAGTTTTATGACTAAAAAAGTTATAATATGTCCAACTCACACATAAAAGTGCAGAAATTGAACAAAAACTTAAAATCGGAAAATAAGATTATTTCATATTTTTTTTAGCTCATAACTTGGTCTAAAATGTCTGTTTTCGACATTTTATGAGTTAATAAGTTATAATATGTCCAATCCACACATAAAAGTGCAGAAATTGAGCAAAGACTTAAAATCGGAAAATAAGATTATTTCATATTTTTAGTTCATAACTTGGTCTAATATGTCTGCTTTCAACATTTTATGACTAAATAATATATAATATGTCCTAACCACACATAAAAGTTCAGAAATTGAGCAAAAACTTAAAATCGGAAAATAAGATTATTTCTAATATTTAGCTCTTAACTTGGTCTAAAATGTCTATTTTCAGAACTTTATGACTAAATAAGTTATAATATGTCCAAATCACACATAAAGGTGCAGAAATTGAACAAAAACTTAAAATCGGAAAATAAGACTATTTCATATTTTTAGCTCATAACTTGGTCTAAAATGTCTGTTTTCGACATTTTATGACTAAATAAGTTATAATATGTCTGATCCTCCCATAAAAGTGCAGAAATTGAACAAAAACTTGAAATCGGAAAATAAGATTATATCAAATTTTTAGCTCATAACTCGGTTTAAAATGTCTATTTTCAGAGTTTTATCACTAAATATGTTATATGTCCAATTCACACATAAAGTGCAGAAATTAAAAAAAACTTTAAATCGGAAAATAAGATTATTTCATACTTTTAGCTCATAACATGGTCTAAAATGTCTGTTTTCAGCATTTCATGAGTAAATAATTTATAATAAGTCCAATTCACACATAAAAGTGCAGAAATTGACCAAAAACTTAAAATCGGAAAATAAGATTATTTCTAATATTTAGCTCTTAACTTGGTCTAAAATGTCTCTTTTCAGAATTTTATGACTAAATAAGTTATAATATGTCCAATTCACACATAAAAGTGCAGAAATTGAACAAAAACTTAAAATCGGAAATTAAGATTATTTCATATTTTTCTTAGCTCATAACTTGGTCTAAAATGTCTGTTTTCAACGTTTTATGACTAAATAATATATAATATATCCTAACCACACATAAAAGTGCAGAAATTGAACAAAAACTTAAAATCGGAGAATAAGATTATTTATAATTTTTAGCTCTTTACTTGGTCTAAAATGTCTGTTTTCAGCATTTCATGACTAAATAAGTTATAATATGTCCAATCCACACATAAAAGTGCAGAAAATGAACAAAAACTTAAAATCGGAAAATAAGATTATTTATAATTTTTAGCCCTTTACTTGGTCTAAAATGTCTGTTTTCAGCATTTCATGACTAAATAATTTATAATAAGTCCAATTCACACATAAAAGTGCAGAAATTGAGCAAAAACTTAAAATCGGAAAATAAGATTATTTCTAATATTTAGCTCTTAACTTGGTCTAAAATGTCTATTTTCAGAATTTTATGACTAAATAAGTTATAATATGTCCAATTCACACATAAAAGTGCAGAAATTGAACAAAAACTTAAAATCGGAAAATAAGATTATTTCATATTTTTTTTAGCTCATAACTTCGTCTAAAATGTCTGTTTTCGACATTGTATGACTAAATAAGTTATAATATGTCCAAATCACACATAAAAGTGCAGAAATTGAACAAAAGCTTAAAATTGGAAAATAAGATTATTTCATATTTTTAGCTCATAACTTGGTCTAAAATGTCTGTTTTCGACATTTTATGACTAAATAATATATAATATGTCCTAACCACACATAAAAGTGCAGAAATTGAACAAAAACTTAAAATCGGAGAATAAGATTATTTATAATTTTTAGATCTTTACTTGGTCGAAAATGTCTGTTTTCAGCATTTCATGACTAAATAAGTTATAATAAGTCCAATTCACACATAAAAGTGCAGAAATTGAGCAAAAACTTAAAATCGGAAAATAAGATTATTTCTAATATTTAGCTCTTAACTTGGTCTAAAATGTCTATTTTCAGAATTTTATGTCTAAATAAGTTATAATATGTCCAATTCACACATAAAAGAGCAGAAATTGAACAAAAACTTAAAATCGGAAAATAAGATTATTTTATATTTTTTTTAGCTCATAACTTGGTCTAAAATGTCTGTTCTCGACATTTTATGACTAAATAAGATATAATATTACCAATCCACACATAAAAGTGCAGAAATTGAGCAAAAACTTAAAATCGGAAAATAAGATTATTTCTAATATTTAGCTCTTAACTTGGTCTAAAATGTCTATTTTCAGAATTTTATGACTAAATATGTTATAATATGTCCAAATCACACATAAAAGTGCAGAAATTGAACAAAAACTTAAAATCGGAAAATAAGATTATTTCATATTTTTAGCTCATAACTTGGTCTAATATGTATGTTTTCAACATTTTATGACTAAATAATATATATGTCCAGACCACACATAAAAGTGCAGAAATTGAGCAAAACTTAAAATCGGACAATAAGATTATTTCTAATATTTAGCTCTTAACTTGGTCTAAGATGTCTATTTTCAGAATTTTATGACTAAATAAGTTATAATATGTCCAATTCACACATAAAAGTGCAGAAATTGAACAAAAACTTAAAATCGGAAAATAAGATTATTTCATATTTTTAGCTCATAACTTGGTCTAAAATGTCTGTTTTCGACATTTTATGACTATATAAGTTATAATATGTCTGATCCTCACATAAAAGTGCAGAAATTGAACAAAAACTTGAAATCGGAAAATAAGATTATTTCTAATTCTTAGCTCATAACTCGGTCTAAAATGTCTATTTTCACAGTTTTATCACTAAATAAGTTATATGTCCAATTCACACATAAAAGTGCAGAAATTGAAAAAAAAAACTTTAAATCGGAAAATAAGATTATTTCATACTTTTAGCTCATAACTTGGTCTAAAATGTCTGTTTTCAACATTTTATGACTAAATATGTTATAATATGTCCAATCCACACATAAAAGTGCAGAAATTGAACAAAAACTTAAAATCGGAAAATAAGATTATTTCATATTTTTAGCTCATAACTTGGTCTAATATGTATGTTTTCAACATTTTATGACTTAATAATATATATGTCCAGACCACACATAAAAGTGCAGAAATTGAGCAAAACTTAAAATCGGAAAATAAGATTATTTCTAATATTTAGCTCTTAACTTGGTCTAAGATGTCTATTTTCAGAATTTTATGACTTAATAAGTTATAATAAGTCCAAATCACACATAAAAGTGCAGAAATTGAGCAAAAACTTAAAATCGGAAAATAAGATTTTTTCTAATATTTAGCTCTTAACTTGGTCTAAAATATCTATTTTCAGAATTTTATGACTAAATAAGTTGTAATATGTCCAATCCACACATAAGAGTGCAGAAATTGAACAAAAACTTAAAATCGGAGAATAAGATTATTTATAATTTTTAGCTCTTTACTTGGTCTAAAATGTCTGTTTTCAGCATTTCATGACTAAATAAGTTATAATAAGTCCAATTCACACATAAAAGTGCAGAAATTGAGCAAAGACTTAAAATCGGAAAATAAGATTATCTCTAATATTTAGCTCTTAACTTGGTCTAAAATGTCTATTTTCAGAGTTTTATGACTAAAAAAGTTATAATATGTCCAACTCACACATAAAAGTGCAGAAATTGAACAAAAACTTAAAATCGGAAAATAAGATTATTTCATATTTTTTTTAGCTCATAACTTGGTCTAAAATGTCTGTTTTCGACATTTTATGAGTTAATAAGTTATAATATGTCCAATCCACACATAAAAGTGCAGAAATTGAGCAAAGACTTAAAATCGGAAAATAAGATTATTTCATATTTTTAGTTCATAACTTGGTCTAATATGTCTGCTTTCAACATTTTATGACTAAATAATATATAATATGTCCTAACCACACATAAAAGTTCAGAAATTGAGCAAAAACTTAAAATCGGAAAATAAGATTATTTCTAATATTTAGCTCTTAACTTGGTGTCTAAAATGTCTATTTTCAGAACTTTATGACTAAATAAGTTATAATATGTCCAAATCACACATAAAGGTGCAGAAATTGAACAAAAACTTAAATCGGGAAAATAAGACTATTTCATATTTTTAGCTCATAACTTGGTCTAAAATGTCTGTTTTCGACATTTTATGACTAAATAAGTTATAATATGTCTGATCCTCCCATAAAAGTGCAGAAATTGAACAAAAACTTGAAATCGGAAAATAAGATTATATCAAATTTTTAGCTCATAACTCGGTTTAAAATGTCTATTTTCAGAGTTTTATCACTAAATATGTTATATGTCCAATTCACACATAAAGTGCAGAAATTAAAAAAACTTTAAATGGAAAATAAGATTATTTCATACTTTTAGCTCATAACATGGTCTAAAATGTCTGTTTTCAGCATTTCATGAGTAAATAATTTATAATAAGTCCAATTCACACATAAAGTGCAGAAATTGACCAAAACTTAAAATCGGAAAATAAGATTATTTCTAATATTTAGCTCTTAACTTGGTCTAAAATGTCTCTTTTCAGAATTTTATGACTAAATAAGTTATAATATGTCCAATTCACACATAAAAGTGCAGAAATTGAACAAAAACTTAAAATCGGAAATTAAGATTATTTCATATTTTTCTTAGCTCATAACTTGGTCTAAAATGTCTGTTTTCAACGTTTTATGACTAAATAATATATAATATATCCTAACCACACATAAAAGTGCAGAAATTGAACAAAAACTTAAAATCGGAGAATAAGATTATTTATAATTTTTAGCTCTTTACTTGGTCTAAAACTGTCTGTTTTCAGCATTTCATGACTAAATAAGTTATAATAAGTCCAATTCACACATAAAAGAGCAGAATTGAACAAAAACTTAAAATCGGAAAATAAGATTATTTTATATTTTTTTTAGCTCATAACTTGGTCTAAAATGTCTGTTCTCGACATTTTATGACTAAATAAGTTATAATATGTCCAATCCACACATAAAAGTGCAGAAATTGAGCAAAAACTTAAAATCGGAAAAATAAGGTTATTCTAATATTTAGCTCTTAACTTGGTCTAAAATGTCTATTTTCAGAATTTTATGACTAAATAAGTTATAATATGTCCAAATCACACATAAAAGTGCAGAAATTGAACAAAAACTTAAAATCGGAAAATAAGATTATTTCATATTTTTAGCTCATAACTTGGTCTAAAATGTCTGTTTTCGACAATTTATGACTAAATAAGTCATAATATGTCTGATCCTCACATAAAAGTGCAGAAATTGAGCAAAATCTTAAATCGGAAAATAAGATTATTTCTAATATTTAGCTCTTAACTTGGTCTATAATGTCTATTTTCAGAATTTTATGAATAAATATGTTATAATATGTCCAAATCACACATAAAAGTGCTGAAATTGAACAAAAACTTAAAATCGGAAAATAAGATTATTTCATATTTTTAGCTCATAACTTGGTCTAATATGTATGTTTTCAACATTTTATGACTAAATAATATATATGTCCAGACCACACATAAAAGTGCAGAGATTGAGCAAAACTTAAAATCGGAAAATAAGATTATTTCTAATATTTAGCTCTTAACTTGGTCTAAGATGTCTATTTTCAGAATTTTTATGAATAAATAAGTTATAATATGTCCAATTCACACATAAAAGTGCAGAAATTGAATAAGAACTTAAAATCGGAAAATAAGATTATTTCATATTTTTAGCTCATAACTTGGTCTAAAATGTCTGTTTTCGACATTTTATGACTAAATAAGTTATAATATGTCTGATCCTCACATAAAAGTGCAGAAATTTAACAAAAACTTGAAATAGGAAAATAAGATTATTTCTAATTCTTAGCTCATAACTCGGTCTAAAATGTCTATTTTCAGAGTTTTATCACTAAATAAGTTATATGTCCAATTCACACATAAAAGTGCAGAAATTGAAAAAAAAACTTTAAATCGGAAAATAAGATTATTTCATACTTTTAGCTCATAACTTGGTCTAAAATGTCTGTTTTCAACATTTTATGACTAAATATGTTATAATATGTCCAATCCACACATAAAAGTGCAGAAATTGAACAAAAACTTAAAATCGGAAAATAAGATTATTTCATATTTTTAGCTCATAACTTGGTCTAATATGTATGTTTTCAACATTTTATGACTTAATAATATATATGTCCAGACCACACATAAAAGTGCAGAAATTGAGCAAAACTTAAAATCGGAAAATAAGATTATTTCTAATATTTAGCTCTTAACTTGGTCTAAGATGTCTATTTTCAGAATTTTATGACTAAATAAGTTATAATATGTCCAATCAACACATAAAAGTGCAGAAAATGAACAAAAACTTAAAATCGGAAAATAAGATTATTTATAATTTTTAGCCCTTTACTTGGCCTGAAATGTCTGTTTTCAGCATTTCATGACTAAATAAGTTATAATATGTCCAATCCACACATAAAAGTGCAGAAAATGAACAAAAACTTAAAATCGGAAAATAAGATTATTTATAATTTTTAGCTCTTTACTTGGTTTAAAATGTCTGTTTTCAGCATTCCATGACTAAATAAATTATAATAAGTCCAATTCACACATAAAAGTGCAGAAATTGAGCAAAAACTTAAAATCGGAAAATAAGATTTTTTCTAATATTTAGCTCTTAACTTGGTCTAAAATATCTATTTTCAGAATTTTATGACTAAATAAGTTATAATATGTCTGATCCTCACATAAAAGTGCAGAAATTGAACAAAAACTTAAAATCGGAGAATAAGATTATTTATAATTTTTAGCTCTTTACTTGGTCTAAAATGTCTGTTTTTAGCATTTCATGACTAAATAAGTTATAATAAGTCCAATTCACACATAAAAGTGCAGAAATTGAGCAAAGACTTAAAATCGGAAAATAAGATTAATTCTAATATTTAGCTCTTAACTTGGTCTAAAATATCTATTTTCAGAATTTTATGACTAAAAAAGTTATAATATGTCCAATTCACACATAAAAGTGCAGAGATTGAACAAAAACTTAAAATCGGAAAATAAGATTATTTCTAATATTTAGCTCTTAACTTGGTCTAAAATGTCTATTTTCAGAATTTTATGACTAAATAAGTTATAATATGTCCAAATCACACATAAAGGTGCAGAAATTGAACAAAAACTTAAAATCGGAAAATAAGACTATTTCATATTTTTAGCTCATAACTTGGTCTAAAATGTCTGTTTTCGACATTTTATGACTAAATAAGTTATAATATGTCTGATTCTCACATAAAAGTGCAGAAACTGAACAAAAACTTGAAATCGGAAAATAAGATTATTTCAAATTTTTAGCTCATAACTCGGTATAAAATGTCTATTTTCAGAGTTTTATCACTAAATATGTTATATGTCCAATTCACACATAAAGTGCAGAAATTAAAAAAAAAACTTTAAATCGGAAAATAAGATTATTTCATACATTTAGCTCATAACTTGGTCTAAAATGTAATTTTTCAACATTTTATGACTAAATAAGTTATAATATGTCCAATCCACACATAAAAGTGCAGAAATTTAACAAAAACTTAAAATCGGAAAATAAGATTATTTCATATTTTTAGCTCATAACTTGGTCTAATATGTATGTTTTCAACATTTTATGACTAAATAATATATATGTCCAGACCACACATAAAAGTGCAGAAATTGAGCAAAACTTAAAATCGGAAAATAAGATTATTTCTAATATTTAGCTCTTAACTTGGTCTAAGATGTCTATTTTCAGAATTTTATGACTTAATAAGTTATAATAAGTCCAAATCACACATAAAAGTGCAGAAATTGAGCAAAAACTTAAAATCGGAAAATAAGATTTTTTCTAATATTTAGCTCTTAACTTGGTCTAAAATATCTATTTTCAGAATTTTATGACTAAATAAGTTGTAATATGTCCAATCCACACATAAGAGTGCAGAAATTGAACAAAAACTTAAAATCGGAGAATAAGATTATTTATAATTTTTAGCTCTTTACTTGGTCTAAAATGTCTGTTTTCAGCATTTCATGACTAAATAAGTTATAATAAGTCCAATTCACACATAAAAGTGCAGAAATTGAGCAAAGACTTAAAATCGGAAAATAAGATTATCTCTAATATTTAGCTCTTAACTTGGTCTAAAATGTCTATTTTCAGAGTTTTATGACTAAAAAAGTTATAATATGTCCAACTCACACATAAAAGTGCAGAAATTGAACAAAAACTTAAAATCGGAAAATAAGATTATTTCATATTTTTTTTAGCTCATAACTTGGTCTAAAATGTCTGTTTTCGACATTTTATGAGTTAATAAGTTATAATATGTCCAATCCACACATAAAAGTGCAGAAATTGAGCAAAGACTTAAAATCGGAAAATAAGATTATTTCATATTTTTAGTTCATAACTTGGTCTAATATGTCTGCTTTCAACATTTTATGACTAAATAATATATAATATGTCCTAACCACACATAAAAGTTCAGAAATTGAGCAAAAACTTAAAATCGGAAAATAAGATTATTTCTAATATTTAGCTCTTAACTTGGTCTAAAATGTCTATTTTCAGAACTTTATGACTAAATAAGTTATAATATGTCCAAATCACACATAAAGGTGCAGAAATTGAACAAAAACTTAAAATCGGAAAATAAGACTATTTCATATTTTTAGCTCATAACTTGGTCTAAAATGTCTGTTTTCGACATTTTATGACTAAATAAGTTATAATATGTCTGATCCTCCCATAAAAGTGCAGAAATTGAACAAAAACTTGAAATCGGAAAATAAGATTATATCAAATTTTTAGCTCATAACTCGGTTTAAAATGTCTATTTTCAGAGTTTTATCACTAAATATGTTATATGTCCAATTCACACATAAAGTGCAGAAATTAAAAAAAACTTTAAATCGGAAAATAAGATTATTTCATACTTTTAGCTCATAACATGGTCTAAAATGTCTGTTTTCAGCATTTCATGACTAAATAATTTATAATAAGTCCAATTCACACATAAAAGTGCAGAAATTGACCAAAAACTTAAAATCGGAAAATAAGATTATTTCTAATATTTAGCTCTTAACTTGGTCTAAAATGTCTCTTTTCAGAATTTTATGACTAAATAAGTTATAATATGTCCAATTCACACATAAAAGTGCAGAAATTGAACAAAAACTTAAAATCGGAAATTAAGATTATTTCATATTTTTCTTAGCTCATAACTTGGTCTAAAATGTCTGTTTTCAACGTTTTATGACTAAATAATATATAATATATCCTAACCACACATAAAAGTGCAGAAATTGAACAAAAACTTAAAATCGGAGAATAAGATTATTTATAATTTTTAGCTCTTTACTTGGTCTAAAATGTCTGTTTTCAGCATTTCATGACTAAATAAGTTATAATAAGTCCAATTCACACATAAAAGAGCAGAAATTGAACAAAAACTTAAAATCGGAAAATAAGATTATTTTATATTTTTTTTAGCTCATAACTTGGTCTAAAATGTCTGTTCTCGACATTTTATGACTAAATAAGTTATAATATGTCCAATCCACACATAAAAGTGCAGAAATTGAGCAAAAACTTAAAATCGGAAAATAAGATTATTTCTAATATTTAGCTCTTAACTTGGTCTAAAATGTCTATTTTCAGAATTTTATGACTAAATAAGTTATAATATGTCCAAATCACACATAAAAGTGCAGAAATTGAACAAAAACTTAAAATCGGAAAATAAGATTATTTCATATTTTTAGCTCATAACTTGGTCTAAAATGTCTGTTTTCGACAATTTATGACTAAATAAGTCATAATATGTCTGATCCTCACATAAAAGTGCAGAAATTGAGCAAAATCTTAAAATCGGAAAATAAGATTATTTCTAATATTTAGCTCTTAACTTGGTCTATAATGTCTATTTTCAGAATTTTATGAATAAATATGTTATAATATGTCCAAATCACACATAAAAGTGCTGAAATTGAACAAAAACTTAAAATCGGAAAATAAGATTATTTCATATTTTTAGCTCATAACTTGGTCTAATATGTATGTTTTCAACATTTTATGACTAAATAATATATATGTCCAGACCACACATAAAAGTGCAGAAATTGAGCAAAACTTAAAATCGGAAAATAAGATTATTTCTAATATTTAGCTCTTAACTTGGTCTAAGATGTCTATTTTCAGAATTTTATGAATAAATAAGTTATAATATGTCCAATTCACACATAAAAGTGCAGAAATTGAATAAGAACTTAAAATCGGAAAATAAGATTATTTCATATTTTTAGCTCATAACTTGGTCTAAAATGTCTGTTTTCGACATTTTATGACTAAATAAGTTATAATATGTCTGATCCTCACATAAAAGTGCAGAAATTTAAAAAAAACTTGAAATAGGAAAATAAGATTATTTCTAATTCTTAGCTCATAACTCGGTCTAAAATGTCTATTTTCAGAATTTTATCACTAAATAAGTTATATGTCCAATTCACACATAAAAGTGCAGAAATTGAAAAAAAAATTTTAAATCGGAAAATAAGATTATTTCATACTTTTAGCTCATAACTTGGTCTAAAATGTCTGTTTTCAACATTTTATGACTAAATATGTTATAATATGTCCAATCCACACATAAAAGTGCAGAAATTGAACAAAAACTTAAAATCGGAAAATAAGATTATTTCATATTTTTAGCTCATAACTTGGTCTAATATGTATGTTTTCAACATTTTATGACTTAATAATATATATGTCCAGACCACACATAAAAGTGCAGAAATTGAGCAAAACTTAAAATCGGAAAATAAGATTATTTCTAATATTTAGCTCTTAACTTGGTCTAAGATGTCTATTTTCAGAATTTTATGACTAAATAAGTTATAATATGTCCAATCAACACATAAAAGTGCAGAAAATGAACAAAAACTTAAAATCGGAAAATAAGATTATTTATAATTTTTAGCCCTTTACTTGGCCTGAAATGTCTGTTTTCAGCATTTCATGACTAAATAAGTTATAATATGTCCAATCCACACATAAAAGTGCAGAAAATGAACAAAAACTTAAAATCGGAAAATAAGATTATTTATAATTTTTAGCTCTTTACTTGGTTTAAAATGTCTGTTTTCAGCATTCCATGACTAAATAAATTATAATAAGTCCAATTCACACATAAAAGTGCAGAAATTGAGCAAAAACTTAAAATCGGAAAATACGATTTTTTCTAATATTTAGCTCTTAACTTGGTCTAAAATATCTATTTTCAGAATTTTATGACTAAATAAGTTATAATATGTCTGATCCTCACATAAAAGTGCAGAAATTGAACAAAAACTTAAAATCGGAGAATAAGATTATTTATAATTTTTAGCTCTTTACTTGGTCTAAAATGTCTGTTTTTAGCATTTCATGACTAAATAAGTTATAATAAGTCCAATTCACACATAAAAGTGCAGAAATTGAGCAAAGACTTAAAATCGGAAAATAAGATTAATTCTAATATTTAGCTCTTAACTTGGTCTAAAATGTCTATTTTCAGAATTTTATGACTAAAAAAGTTATAATATGTCCAATTCACACATAAAAGTGCAGAAATTGAACAAAAACTTAAAATCGGAAAATAAGATTATTTCTAATATTTAGCTCTTAACTTGGTCTAAAATGTCTATTTTCAGAATTTTATGACTAAATAAGTTATAATATGTCCAAATCACACATAAAGGTGCAGAAATTGAACAAAAACTTAAAATCGGAAAATAAGACTATTTCATATTTTTAGCTCATAACTTGGTCTAAAATGTCTGTTTTCGACATTTTATGACTAAATAAGTTATAATATGTCTGATTCTCACATAAAAGTGCAGAAATTGAACAAAAACTTGAAATCGGAAAATAAGATTATTTCAAATTTTTAGCTCATAACTCGGTATAAAATGTCTATTTTCAGAGTTTTATCACTAAATATGTTATATGTCCAATTCACACATAAAGTGCAGAAATTAAAAAAAAAACTTTAAATCGGAAAATAAGATTATTTCATACATTTAGCTCATAACTTGGTCTAAAATGTAATTTTTCAACATTTTATGACTAAATAAGTTATAATATGTCCAATCCACACATAAAAGTGCAGAAATTTAACAAAAACTTAAAATCGGAAAATAAGATTATTTCATATTTTTAGCTCATAACTTGGTCTAATATGTATGTTTTCAACATTTTATGACTAAATAATATATATGTCCAGACCACACATAAAAGTGCAGAAATTGAGCAAAACTTAAAATCGGAAAATAAGATTATTTCTAATATTTAGCTCTTAACTTGGTCTAAGATGTCTATTTTCAGAATTTTATGACTAAATAATTTATAATATGTCCAATTCACACATTAAAGTGCAGAAATTGAAAAAAACTTTAAATCGGAAAATAAGATTATTTCATACTTTTAGCTCATAACTTGGTCTAAAATGTCTGTTTTCAGCATTTCATGACTAAATAATTTATAATAAGTCCAATTCACACATAAAAGTGCAGAAATTGAGCAAAAACTTAAAATCGGGAAATAAGATTATTTCATATTTTTCTTAGCTCATAACTTGGTCTAAAATGTCTGTTTTCAACGTTTTATGACTAAATAATATATAATATGTCCTAACCACACATAAAAGTGCAGAAATTGAACAAAAACTTAAGATCGGAGAATAAGATTATTTATAATTTTTAGCACTTTACTTTCATGACTAAATAAGTTATAATAAGTCCAATTCACACATAAAAGTGCAGAAATTGAGCAAAAACTTAAAATCGGAAAATAAGATTATTTCTAATATTTAGCTCTTAACTTGGTCTAAAATGTCTATTTTCAGAATTTTATGTCTAAATAAGTTATAATATGTCCAATTCACACATAAAAGAGCAGAAATTGAACAAAAACTTAAAATCGGAAAATAAGATTATTTTATATTTTTCTTTAGCTCATAACTTGGTCTAAAATGTCTGTTCTCGACATTTTATGACTAAATAAGTTATAATATGTCCAATCCACACATAAAAGTGCAGAAATTGAGCAGAAACTTAAAATCGGAAAATAAGATTATTTCTAATATTTAGCTCTTAACTTGGTCTAAAATGTCTATTTTCAGAATTTTATGACTAAATAAGTTATAATATGTCCAAATCACACATAAAAGTGCAGAAATTGAACAAAAACTTAAAATCGGAAAATAAGATTATTTCATATTTTTAGCTCATAACTTGGTCTAAAATGTCTGTTTTCGACATTTTATGACTAAATAAGTCATAATATGTCTGATCCTCACATAAAAGTGCAGAAATTGAGCAAAAACTTAAAATCGGAAAATAAGATTATTTCTAATATTTAGCTCTTAACTTGGTCTTAAATGTCTATTTTCAGAATTTTATGACTATATAAGTTATAATATGTCCAAATCATACATAAAAGTGCAGAAATTGAACAAAAACTTAAAATCGGAAAATAAGATTATTTCATATTTTTAGCTCATAACTTGGTCTAATATGTATGTTTTCAACATTTTATGACTAAATAATATATATGTCCAGACCACACATAAAAGTGCAGAAATTGAGCAAAACTTAAAATCGGAAAATAAGATTATTTCTAATATTTAGCTCTTAACTTGGTCTAAGATGTCTATTTTCAGAATTTTATGACTAAATAAGTTATAATATGTCCAATTCACACATAAAAGTGCAGAAATTGAACAAAAACTTAAAATCGGAAAATAAGATTATTTCATATTTTTAGCTCATAACTTGGTCTAAAATGTCTGTTTTCGACATTTTATGACTAAATAAGTTATAATATGTCTGATCCTCACATAAAAGTGCAGAGATTGAACAAAAACTTGAAATCGGAAAATAAGATTATTTCTAATTCTTAGCTCATAACTCGGTCTAAAATGTCTATTTTCAGACTTTTATCACTAAATAAGTTATATGTCCAATTCACACATAAAAGTGCAGAAATTGAAAAAAAAACTTTAAATCGGGAAATAAGATTATTTCATACTTTTAGCTCATAACTTGGTCTAAAATGTCTGTTTTCAACATTTTATGACTATATATGTTATAATATGTCCAATCCACACATAAAAGTGCAGAAATTGAACAAAAACTTAAAATCGGAAAATAAGATTATTTCATATTTTTAGCTCATAACTTGGTCTAAAATGTCTGTTTTCGACAATTTATGACTAAATAAGTCATAATATGTCTGATCCTCACATAAAAGTGCAGAAATTGAGCAAAAACTTAAAATCGGAAAATAAGATTATTTCTAATATTTAGCTCTTAACTTGGTCTAAAATGTCTATTTTCAGAATTTTATGACTAAATATGTTATAATATGTCCAAATCACACATAAAAGTGCAGAAATTGAACAAAAACTTAAAATCGGAAAATAAGATTATTTCATATTTTTAGCTCATAACTTGGTCTAATATGTATGTTTTCAACATTTTATGACTAAATCATATATATGTCCAGACCACACATAAAAGTGCAGAAATTGAGCAAAACTTAAAATCGGAAAATAAGATTATTTCATATTTTTAGCTCATAACTTCGTCTAAAATGTCTGTTTTCGACATTTTATGACTAAATAAGTTATAATATGTCTGATCCTCACATAAAAGTGCAGAAATTGAACAAAAACTTGAAATCGGAAAATAAGATTATTTCATATTTTTAGCTCATAACTCGGTCTAAAATGTCTATTTTCAGAGTTTTATCACTAAATAAGTTATATGTCCAATTCACACATAAAAGTGCAGAAATTGAAAAAAAACTTTAAATCGGAAAATAAGATTATTTCATACTTTTAGCTCATAACTTGGTCTAAAATGTCTGTTTTCAACATTTTATGACTAAATATGTTATAATATGTCCAATCCACACATAAAAGTGCAGAAATAGAACAAAAACTTAAAATCGGAAAATAAGATTATTTCTAATATTTAGCTCTTAACTTGGTCTAAGATGTCTATTTTCAGAATTTTATGACTAAATAAGTTATAATATGTCCAATTCACACATAAAAGTGCAGAAATTGAAAAAAAACTTTCAATCGGAAAATTAGATTATTTAATACTTTTAGCTCATAACTTGGTCTAAAACGTCTGTTTTCAACATTTTATGACTAAATAAGTTATAATATGTCCAATCAACACATAAAAGTGCAGAAAATGAACAAAAACTTAAAATCGGAAAATAAGATTATTTATAATTTTTAGCCCTTTACTTGGCCTGAAATGTCTGTTTTCAGCATTTCATGACTAAATAAGTTATAATATGTCCAATCCACACATAAAAGTGCAGAAAATGAACAAAAACTTAAAATCGGAAAATAAGATTATTTATAATTTTTAGCTCTTTACTTGGTTTAAAATGTCTGTTTTCAGCATTCCATGACTAAATAAATTAAAATAAGTCCAATTCACACATAAAAGTGCAGAAATTGAGCAAAAACTTAAAATCGGAAAATAAGATTTTTTCTAATATTTAGCTCTTAACTTGGTCTAAAATATCTATTTTCAGAATTTTATGACTAAATAAGTTATGTCTGATCCTCACATAAAAGTGCAGAAATTGAACAAAAACTTAAAATCGGAGAATAAGATTATTTATAATTTTTAGCTCTTTACTTGGTCTAAAATGTCTGTTTTCAGCATTTCATGACTAAATAAGTTATAATAAGTCCAATTCACACATAAAAGTGCAGAAATTGAGCAAAGACTTAAAATCGGAAAATAAGATTAATTCTAATATTTAGCTCTTAACTTGGTCTAAAATGTCTATTTTCAGAATTTTATGACTAAAAAAGTTATAATATGTCCAATTCACACATAAAAGTGCAGAAACTGAACAAAAACTTAAAATCGGAAAATAAGATTATTTCATATTTTTTTTAGCTCATAACTTGGTCTAAAATGTCTGTTTTCGACATTTTATGACTTAATAAGTTATAATATGTCCAATCCACACATAAAAGTGCAGAAATTGTGCAAAAACTTAAAATCGGAAAATAAGATTATTTCATATTTTTAGTTCATAACTTGGTCTAATATGTCTGCTTTCAACATTTTATGACTAAATAATATATAATATGTCCTAACCACACATAAAAGTTCAGAAATTGAGCAAAAACTTAAAATCGGAAAATAAGATTATTTCTAATATTTAGCTCTTAACTTGGTCTAAAATGTCTATTTTCAGAATTTTATGACTAAATAAGTTATAATATGTCCAAATCACACATAAAGGTGCAGAAATTAAACAAAAACTTAAAATCGGAAAATAAGACTATTTCATATTTTTAGCTCATAACTTGGTCTAAAATGTCTGTTTTCGACATTTTATGACTAAATAAGTTATAATATGTCTGATCCTCACATAAAAGTGCAGAAATTGAACAAAAACTTGAAATCGGAAAATAAGATTATTTAAAATTTTTAGCTCATAACTCGGTCTAAAATGTCTATTTTCAGAGTTTTATCACTAAATATGTTATATGTCCAATTCACACATAAAGTGCAGAAATTAAAAAAAAAACTTTAAATCGGAATATAAGATTATTTCATACTTTTAGCTCATAACTTGGTCTAAAATGTAATTTTTCAACATTTTTGACTAAATAAGTTATAATATGTCCAATCCACACATAAAAGTGCAGAAATTTAACAAAAACTTAAAATCGGAAAATAAGATTATTTCATATTTTTAGCTCATAACTTGGTCTAATATGTATGTTTTCAACATTTTATGACTAAATAATATATATGTCCAGACCACACATAAAAGTGCAGAAATTGAGCAAAACTTAAAATCGGAAAATAAGATTATTTCTAATATTTAGCTCTTAACTTGGTCTAAGATATCTATTTTCAGAATTTTATGACTAAATAATTTATAATATGTCCAATTCACACATTAAAGTACAGAGATTGAAAAAAACTTTAAATCGGAAAATAAGATTATTTCATACTTTTAGCTCATAACTTGGTCTAAAATGTCTGTTTTCAGCATTTCATGACTAAATAATTTATAATAAGTCCAATTCACACATAAAAGTGCAGAAATTGAGCAAAACTTAAAATCGGAAAATAAGATTATTTCTAATATTTAGCTCTTAACTTGGTCTAAGATGTCTATTTTCAGAATTTTATGACTAAATAAGTTATAATATGTCCAATTTACACATAAAAGTGCAGAAATTGAAAAAAAACTTTCAATCGGAAAATAAGATTATTTCATACTTTTAGCTCATAACTTGGTTTAAAACGTCTGTTTTCAACATTTTATGACTAAATAAGTTATAATATGTCCAATCAACACATAATAGTGCAGAAATTGAACAAAAACTTAAAATCGGAAAATAAGATTATTTATAATTTTTAGCCCTTTACTTGGCCTGAAATGTCTGTTTTCAGCATTTCATGACTAAATAAGTTATAATATGTCCAATCCACACATAAAAGTGCAGAAAATTAACAAAAACTTAAAATCGGAAAATAAGATTATTTATAATTTTAAGCTCTTTACTTGTTTTAAAATGTCTGTTTTCATCATTCCATGACTAAATAAATTATAATGAGTCCAATTCACACATAAAAGTGCAGAAATTGAGCAAAAACTTAAAATCGGAAAATAAGATTTTCTCTAATATTTAGCTCTTAACTTGGTCTAAAATATCAATTTTCAGAATTTTATGACTAAATAAGTTGTAATATGTCAAATCCACACATAAGAGTGCAGAAATTGAACAAAAACTTAAAATCGGAGAATAAGATTATTTATAATTTTTAGCTCTTTACTTGGTCTAATATGTCTGTTTTCAGCATTTCATGACTAAATAAGTTATAATAAGTCCAATTCACACATAAAAGTGCAGAAATTGAGCAAAGACTTAAAATCGGAAAATAAGATTATTTCTAATATTTAGCTCTTAACTTGGTCTAAAATGTCTATTTTCAGAATTTTATGACTAAAAACGTTATAATATGTCCAATTCACACATAAAAGTGCAGAAATTGAACAAAAACTTAAAATCGGAAAATAAGATTATTTCATATTTTTTTTACCTCACAACATGGTCTAAAATGTCTGTTTTCGACATTTTATGACTTAATAAGTTATAATATATCCAATCCACACATAAAAGTGCAGAAATTGAGCAAAAACTTAAAATCGGAAAATAAGATTATCTCATATTTTTAGTTCATAACTTGGTCTAATATGTCTGCTTTCAACATTTTATGACTAAATAATATATAATATGTCCTAACCCCACATAAAAGTTCAGAAATTGAGCAAAAACTTAAAATCGGAAAATAAGATTATTTCTAATATTTAGCTCTTAACTTGGTCTAAAATATCTATTTTCATAATTTTATGACTAAATAAGTTATAATATGTCCAATTCACACATAAAAGTGCAGAAATTGAACAAAAACTTAAAATCGGAGAATAAGATTATTTATAATTTTTAGCTCTTTACTTGGTCTAAAATGTCTGTTTTCAGCATTTCATGACTAAATAAGTTATAATAAGTCCAATTAACACATAAAAGAGCAGAAATTGAGCAAAAGCTTAAAATCGGAAAATAAGATTATTTCTAATATTTAGCTCTTAACTTGGTCTAAAATGTCTATTTTCAGAATTTTATGACTAAATAAGTTATAATATGTCCAATTCACACATAAAAGTGCAGAAATTGAACATAAACTTAAAATCGGAAAATAAGATTATCTCATATTTTTTTTAGCTCACAACATGGTCTAAAATGTCTGTTTTCGGCATTTTATGACTTAATAAGTTATAATATATCCAATCCACACATAAAAGTGCAGAAATTGAGCAAAAACTTAAAATCGGAAAATAAGATTATTTCTAATATTTAGCTCTTAACTTGGTCTAAAATGTCTATTTTCAGAATTTTATGACTAAATAAGTTATAATATGTCCAAATCACACATAAAGGTGCAGAAATTAAACAAAAACTTAAAATCGGAAAATAAGACTATTTCATATTTTTAGCTCATAACTTGGTCTAAAATGTCTGTTTTCGACATTTTATGACTAAATAAGTTATAATATGTCTGATCCTCACATAAAAGTGCAGAAATTGAACAAAAACTTGAAATCGGAAAATAAGATTATTTAAAATTTTTAGCTCATAACTCGGTCTAAAATGTCTATTTTCAGAGTTTTATCACTAAATATGTTATATGTCCAATTCACACATAAAGTGCAGAAATTAAAAAAAAAACTTTAAATCGGAATATAAGATTATTTCATACTTTTAGCTCATAACTTGGTCTAAAATGTAATTTTTCAACATTTTTGACTAAATAAGTTATAATATGTCCAATCCACACATAAAAGTGCAGAAATTTAACAAAAACTTAAAATCGGAAAATAAGATTATTTCATATTTTTAGCTCATAACTTGGTCTAATATGTATGTTTTCAACATTTTATGACTAAATAATATATATGTCCAGACCACACATAAAAGTGCAGAAATTGAGCAAAACTTAAAATCGGAAAATAAGATTATTTCTAATATTTAGCTCTTAACTTGGTCTAAGATATCTATTTTCAGAATTTTATGACTAAATAATTTATAATATGTCCAATTCACACATTAAAGTACAGAAATTGAAAAAAACTTTAAATCGGAAAATAAGATTATTTCATACTTTTAGCTCATAACTTGGTCTAAAATGTCTGTTTTCAGCATTTCATGACTAAATAATTTATAATAAGTCCAATTCACACATAAAAGTGCAGAAATTGAGCAAAACTTAAAATCGGAAAATAAGATTATTTCTAATATTTAGCTCTTAACTTGGTCTAAGATGTCTATTTTCAGAATTTTATGACTAAATAAGTTATAATATGTCCAATTTACACATAAAAGTGCAGAAATTGAAAAAAAACTTTCAATCGGAAAATAAGATTATTTCATACTTTTAGCTCATAACTTGGTTTAAAACGTCTGTTTTCAACATTTTATGACTAAATAAGTTATAATATGTCCAATCAACACATAATAGTGCAGAAATTGAACAAAAACTTAAAATCGGAAAATAAGATTATTTATAATTTTTAGCCCTTTACTTGGCCTGAAATGTCTGTTTTCAGCATTTCATGACTAAATAAGTTATAATATGTCCAATCCACACATAAAAGTGCAGAAAATTAACAAAAACTTAAAATCGGAAAATAAGATTATTTATAATTTTAAGCTCTTTACTTGTTTTAAAATGTCTGTTTTCATCATTCCATGACTAAATAAATTATAATAAGTCCAATTCACACATAAAAGTGCAGAAATTGAGCAAAAACTTAAAATCGGAAAATAAGATTTTCTCTAATATTTAGCTCTTAACTTGGTCTAAAATATCAATTTTCAGAATTTTATGACTAAATAAGTTGTAATATGTCAAATCCACACATAAGAGTGCAGAAATTGAACAAAAACTTAAAATCGGAGAATAAGATTATTTATAATTTTTAGCTCTTTACTTGGTCTAATATGTCTGTTTTCAGCATTTCATGACTAAATAAGTTATAATAAGTCCAATTCACACATAAAAGTGCAGAAATTGAGCAAAGACTTAAAATCGGAAAATAAGATTATTTCTAATATTTAGCTCTTAACTTGGTCTAAAATGTCTATTTTCAGAATTTTATGACTAAAAACGTTATAATATGTCCAATTCACACATAAAAGTGCAGAAATTGAACAAAAACTTAAAATCGGAAAATAAGATTATTTCATATTTTTTTTACCTCACAACATGGTCTAAAATGTCTGTTTTCGACATTTTATGACTTAATAAGTTATAATATATCCAATCCACACATAAAAGTGCAGAAATTGAGCAAAAACTTAAAATCGGAAAATAAGATTATCTCATATTTTTAGTTCATAACTTGGTCTAATATGTCTGCTTTCAACATTTTATGACTAAATAATATATAATATGTCCTAACCCCACATAAAAGTTCAGAAATTGAGCAAAAACTTAAAATCGGAAAATAAGATTATTTATAATTTTTAGCTCTTTACTTGGTCTAATATGTCTGTTTTCAGCATTTCATGACTAAATAAGTTATAATAAGTCCAATCAACACATAATAGTGCAGAAATTGAACAAAAACTTAAAATCGGAAAATAAGATTATTTATAATTTTTAGCTCTTTACTTGGTCTAATATGTCTGTTTTCAGCATTTCATGACTAAATAAGTTATAATAAGTCCAATTCACACATAAAAGTGCAGAAATTGAGCAAAGACTTAAAATCGGAAAATAAGATTATTTCTAATATTTAGCTCTTAACTTGGTCTAAAATGTCTATTTTCAGAATTTTATGACTAAATAAGTTATAATATGTCCAATTCACACATAAAAGTGCAGAAATTGAACATAAACTTAAAATCGGAAAATAAGATTATCTCATATTTTTTTTAGCTCACAACATGGTCTAAAATGTCTGTTTTCGGCATTTTATGACTTAATAAGTTATAATATATCCAATCCACACATAAAAGTGCAGAAATTGAGCAAAAACTTAAAATCGGAAAATAAGATTATCTCATATTTTTAGTTCATAACTTGGTCTAATATGTCTGCTTTCAACATTTTATGACTAAATAATATATAATATGTCCTAACCCCACATAAAAGTTCAGAAATTGAGCAAAAACTTAAAATCGGAAAATAAGATTATTTCTAATATTTAGCTCTTAACTTGGTCTAAAATGTCTATTTTCAGAATTTTATGACTAAATAAGTTATAATATGTCCAAATCACACATAAAGGTGCAGAAATTGAACAAAAACTTAAAATCGGAAAATAAGACTATTTCATATTTTTAGTTCATAACTTGGTCTAATATGTCTGCTTTCAACATTTTATGACTAAATAATATATAATATGTCCTAACCCCACATAAAAGTTCAGAAATTGAGCAAAAACTTAAAATCGGAAAATAAGATTATTTCTAATATTTAGCTCTTAACTTGGTCTAAAATGTCTATTTTCAGAATTTTATGACTAAATAAGTTATAATATGTCCAAATCACACGTAAAGTGCAGAAATTAAAAAAAAAACTTTAAATCGGAAAATAAGATTATTTCATACTTTTAGCTCATAACATGGTCTAAAATGTCATTTTTCAACATTTTATGACTAAATAAGTTATATTATGTCCAATCCACACATAAGAGTGCAGAAATTTAACAAAAACTTAAAATCGGAAAATAAGATTATTTCATATTTTTAGCTCATAACTTGGTCTAATATGTATGTTTTCAACATTTTATGACTAAATAATATATATGTCCAGACCACACATAAAAGTGCAGAAATTGAGCAAAACATAAAATCGGAAAATAAGATTATTTCTAATATTTAGCTCTTAACTTGGTCTAAGATGTCTATTTTCAGAATTTTATGACTAATTAATTTATAATATGTCCAATTCACACATTAAAGTGCAGAAATTGGAAAAAACTTTAAATCGGAAAATAAGATTATTTCATACTTTTAGCTCATAACTTGGTCTAAAATGTCTGTTTTCAGCATTTCATGACTAAATAAGTTATAATAAGTCCAATTCACACATAAAAGTGCAGAAATTGAGCAAAAACTTAAAATCGGAAAATAAGATTATTTCTAATATTTAGCTCTTAACTTGGTCTAAAATGTCTATTTTCAGAATTTTATGACTAAATAAGTTATAATATGTCCAATTCACACATAAAAGTGCAGAAATTGAACAAAAACTTAAAATCGGAAAATAAGATTATTTCATATTTTTCTTGGCTCATAACTTGGTCTAAAATGTCTGTTTTCAACGTTTTATGACTAAATAATATATAATATGTCCTAACCACACATAAAAGTGCAGAAATTGAACAAAAACTTAAAATCGGAGAATAAGATTATTTATAATTTTTAGCTCTTTACTTGGTCTAAAATGTCTGTTTTCAGCATTTCATGACTAAATAAGTTATAATAAGTCCAATTCACACATAAAAGTGCAGAAATTGAGCAAAAACTTAAAATCGGAAAATAAGATTATTTCTAATATTTAGCTCTTAACTTGGTCTAAAATGTCTATTTTCAGAATTTTATGTCTAAATAAGTTATAATATGTCCAATTCATACATAAAAGAGCAGAAATTGAACAAAAACATAAAATCGGAAAATAAGATTATTTCATATTTTTTTTAGCTCATAACTTGGTCTAAAATGTCTGTTCTCGACATTTTATGACTAAATAAGTTATAATATGTCCAATCCACACATAAAAGTGCAGAAATTGAGCAAAAACTTAAAATTGGAAAATAAGATTATTTATAATATTTAGCTCTTAACTTGGTCTAAAATGTCTATTTTCAGAATTTTATGACTAAATAAGTTATAATATGTCCAAATCACACATAAAAGTGCAGAAATTGAACAAAAACTTAAAATCGGAAAATAAGATTATTTCATCTTTTTAGCTCATAACTTGGTCTAAAATGTCTGTTTTCGACATTTTATGACTAAATAAGTAATAATATGTCTGATCCTCACATAAAAGTGCAGAAATTGAGCAAAAACTTAAAATCGGAAAATAAGATTATTTCTAATATTTATCTCTTAACTTGGTCTAAAATGTCTATTTTCAGAATTTTATGACTAAATAAGTTATAATATGTCCAAATCACACATAAAAGTGCAGAAATTGAACAAAAACTTAAAATCGGAAAATAAGATTATTTCATATTTTTAGCTCATAACTTGGTCTAATATGTATGTTTTCAACATTTTATGACTAAATAATATATATGTCCAGACCACACATAAAAGTGCAGAAATTGAGCAAAACTTAAAATCGGAAAATAAGATTATTTCTAATATTTAGCTCTTAACTTGGTCTAAGATGTCTATTCTCAGAATTTTATGACTAAATAAGTTATAATATGTCCAAATCACACATAAAAGTGCAGAAATTGAAAAAAACTTTCAATCGGAAAATAAGATTATTTCATACTTTTAGATCATAACTTGGTCTCAAACGTCTGTTTTCAACATTTTATGACTAAATAAGTTACAATATGTCCAATCCACACATAAAAGTGCAGAAATTCAACAAAAACTTAAAATCGGAAAATAAGATTATTTATAATTTTTAGCTCTTTACTTGGCCTGAAATGTCTGTTTTCAGTATTTCATGACTAAATAAGTTATAATATGTCCAATCCACACATAAAAGTGCAGAAAATGAACAAAAACTTAAAATCGGAAAATAAGATTATTTATAATTTTTAGCTCTTTACTTGGTCTAAAATGTCTGTCTTCAACATTCCATGACTAAATAAATTAGAATAAGTCCAATTCACACATAAAAGTGCAGAAATTGAGCAAAAACTCAAAATCGGAAAATAAGATTTTTTCTAATATTTAGCTCTTAACTTGGTCTAAAATATCTATTTTCAGAATTTTATGACTAAAAAAGTTATAATATGTCCAATTCACACATAAAAGTGCAGAAATTGAACAAAAACTTAAAATCGGAAAATAAGATTATTTCATATTTTTTTAGCTCATAACTTGATCTAAAATGTCTGTTTTCGACATTTTATGACTTAATAAGTTATAATATGTCCAATCCACACATAAAAGTGCAGAAATTGAGCAAAAACTTAAGATCGGAAAATAAGATTATTTCATATTTTTAGTTCATAACATGGTCTAATATGTCTGTTTTCAACATTTTATGACTAAATAAAATATAATATGTCCTAACCACACATAAAAGTGCAGAAATTGAGCAAAAACTTAAAATCGGAAAATAAGATTATTTCTAATATTTAGCTCTTAACTTGGTCTAAAATGTCTATTTTCAGAATTTTATGACTAAATAAGTTATAATATGTCCAAATAACACATAAAAGTGCAGAAATTGAAAAAAAACTTAGAATCGGAATATAAGACTATTTCATATTATTAGCTCATAACTTGGTCTAAAATGTCTGTTTTCGACATTTTATGACTAAATAAGTTACAATATGTCTGATCCTCACATAAAAGTGCAGAAATTGAACAAAAACTTGAAATCGGAAAATAAGATTATTTCTAATTTTTAGCTCATAACTTGGTCTAAAATGTCTGTTTTCGACATTTTATGACTAAATAAGTCATATTATGTCTGATCCTCACATAAATGTGCAGAAATTGAACAAAAACTTGAAATCGGAAAATAAGATTATTTCTAATTTTTAGCTCATAACTCGGTCTAAAATGTCTATTTTCAGAGTTTTATCACTAAATAAGTTATATGTCCAATTCACACATAAAAGTGCAGAAATTGAAAAAAAAACTTCAAATCGGACAATAAGATTATTTCATACTTTTAGCTCATAACTTGGTCTAAAATGTCTGTTTTCAACATTTTATGACTAAATAAGTTATAATATGTCCAATCCACAAATAAAAGTGCAGAAATTGAACAAAAACTTAAAATCGGAAAATAAGATTATTTATAATTTTTATCTCTTTACTTGGCCTGAAATGTCTGTTTCCAGCATTTCATGACTAAATAAGTTATAATATGTCCAATCCACACATAAAAGTGCAGAAAATGAACAAAAACTTAAAATCGGAAAATAATATTATTTATAATTTTTAGCTCTTTACTTGGTCTAAAATGTCTGTTTTCAGCATTTCATGACTAAATAAATTATAATAAGTCCAATTCACACATAAAAGTGCAGAAATTGAGCAAAAACTTAAAATCGGAAAACAAGATTTTTTCTAATATTTAGCTCTTAACTTGGTCTAAAATGTCTATTTTCATAATTTTATGACTATATAAGTTATAATATGTCCAATTCACACATAAAAGTGCAGAAATTGAACGAAAACCTAAAATCGGAAAATAAGATTATCTCATATTTTTTTTAGCTCATAACCTGGTCTAAAATGTCTGTTTTCGACATTTTATGACTAAATAAGTTATAATATGTGTGATCCTCACATAAAAGTGCAGAAATTGAACAAAAACTTGAAATCGGAAAATAAGATTATTTCTAATTTTTAGCTCATAACTTGGTCTAAAATGTCTGTTTTCGACATTTTATGACTAAATAAGTCATAATATGTCTGATCCTCACATAAAAGTGCAGAAATTGAACAAAAACTTGAAATCGGAAAATAAGATTATTTCTAATTTTTAGCTCATAACTCGGTCTAAAATGTCTATTTTCAGAGTTTTATCACTAAATAAGTTATATGTCCAATTCACACATAAAAGTGCAGAAATTGAAAAAAAAACTTCAAATCGGAAAATAAGATTATTTCATACTTTTAGCTCATAACTTGGTCTAAAATGTCTGTTTTCAACATTTTATGAATAAATAAGTTATAATATGTCCAATCCACAAATAAAAGTGCAGAAATTGAACAAAAACTTAAAATCGGAAAATAAGATTATTTATAATTTTTATCTCTTTACTTGGCCAGAAATGTCTATTTCCAGCATTTCATGACTAAATAAGTTATAATATGTCCAATCCACACATAAAAGTGCAGAAAATGAACAAAAACTTAAAATCGGAAAATAATATTATTTATAATTTTTAGCTCTTTACTGGATCTAAAATGTCTGTTTTCAGCATTTCATGACTAAATAAATTATAATAAGTCCAATTCACACATAAAAGTGCAGAATTTGAGCTAAAACTTAAAATCGGAAGATAAGATTTTTTCTAATATTTAGCTCTTAACTTGGTCTAAAATGTCTATTTTCAGAATTTTATGACTAAATAAGTTATAGTATGTCCAATTCACACATAAAAGTGTTGAAATTGAACAAAAACTTAAAATCGGAAAATAAGATTATCTCATATTTTTTTTAGCTCATAACTTGGTCTAAAATGTCTGTTTTCGACATTTTATGACTTAATAATTTATATGTCCAATCCACACATAAAAGTGCAGAAATTGAGCAAAAACTTAAAATCGGAAAATAAGATTATTTCTAATATTTAGCTCTTAACTTGGTCTAAAATGTCTATTTTCAGAATTTTATGACTAAATAAGTTATAATATGTCCAATTCACACATAAATGTGCAGAAATTGAGCAAAAACTTAAAATCGGAAAATAAGATTATTTCTAATATTTAGCTCTTAACTGGATCTAAAATGTCTATTTTCAGAATTTTATGACTAAATAAGTTATAATATGTCCAATTCACACATAAAAGTGCAGAAATTGAACAAAAACTTAAAATCGGAAAATAAGATTATTTCATATTTTTAGTTCATAACTTGGTCTAATATGTCTGTTTTCAACATTTTATGACTAAATAATATATAATATGTCCTAACCACACATAAAAGTGCAGAAATTGAGCAAAAACTTAAAATCGGAAAATAAGATTATTTCTAATATTTAGCTCTTAACTTGGTCTAAAATATCTATTTTCAGAATTTTATGACTAAATAAGTTATAATATGTCCAATCCACACATAAAAGTGCAGAAATTGAACAAAAACTTAAAATCGGAAAATAAGATTATTTATAATTTTTAGCTCTCTACTTGGCCTGAAATGTCTGTTTTCAGCATTTCAATGACTAAATAAGTTAGAATATGTCCAATCCACACATAAAAGAGCAGAAAATGAACAAAAACTTAAAATCGGAAAATAATATTATTTATAATTTCTAGCTCTTTACTTGGTCTAAAATGTCTGTTTCCAGTATTTCATGACTAA
The DNA here is from genome assembly GCA_958507055.1 of Crioceris asparagi. Classification (NCBI taxonomy): domain Eukaryota; kingdom Metazoa; phylum Arthropoda; class Insecta; order Coleoptera; family Chrysomelidae; genus Crioceris; species Crioceris asparagi. The sequence continues at coordinate 155,291 of CAUEHI010000413.1, forward strand.
ATAAATTATAATAATTCCAATTCACACATAAAAGTGCAGAAATTGAGCGAAAACTTAAAATCGGAAAACAAGATTTTTTCTAATATTTAGCTCTTAACTTGGTCTAAAATGTCTATTTTCAGAATTTTATGACTAAATAAGTTATAATATGTCCAATTCACACATAAAAGTGCAGAAATTGAACAAAAACTTAAAATCGGAAAATAAGATTATCTCATATTTTTTTTAGCTCATAACCTGGTCTAAAATGTCTGTTTTCGACATTTTATGACTAAATAAGTTATAATATGTCTGATCCTCACATAAAAGTGCAGAAATTGAACAAAAACTTGAAATCGGAAAATAAGATTATTTCTAATTTTTAGCTCATAACTTGGTCTAAAATGTCTGTTTTCGACATTTTATGACTAAATAAGTCATAATATGTCTGATCCTCACATAAAAGTGCAGAAATTGAACAAAAACTTGAAATCGGATAATAAGATTATTTCTAATTTTTAGCTCATAACTCGGTCTAAAATGTCTATTTTCAGAGTTTTATCACTAAATAAGTTATATGTCCAATTCACACATAAAAGTGCAGAAATTGAAAAAAAAACTTCAAATCGGAAAATAAGATTATTTCATACTTTTAGCTCATAACTTGGTCTAAAATGTCTGTTTTCAACATTTTATGACTAAATAAGTTATAATATGTCCAATCCACAAATAAAAGTGCAGAAATTGAACAAAAACTTAAAATCGGAAAATAAGATTATTTATAATTTTTATCTCTTTACTTGGCCTGAAATGTCTGTTTCCAGCATTTCATGACTAAATAAGTTATAATATGTCCAATCCACACATAAAAGTGCAGAAAATGAACAAAAACTTAAAATCGGAAAATAATATTATTTATAATTTTTAGCTCTTTACTTGGTCTAAAATGTCTGTTTTCAGCATTTCATGACTAAATAAATTATAATAAGTCCAATTCACACATAAAAGTGCAGAATTTGAGCTAAAACTTAAAATCGGAAAATAAGATTTTTTCTAATATTTAGCTCTTAACTTGGTCTAAAATGTCTATTTTCAGAATTTTATGACTAAATAAGTTATAATATGTCCAATTCACACATAAAAGTGCAGAAATTGAACAAAAACTTAAAATCGGAAAATAAGATTATCTCATATTTTTTTTAGCTCATAACTTGGTCTAAAATGTCTGTTTTCGACATTTTATGACTTAATAATTTATATGTCCAATCCACACATAAAAGTGCAGAAATTGAGCAAAAACTTAAAATCGGAAAATAAGATTATTTCTAATATTTAGCTTTTAACTTGGTCTAAAATGTCTATTTTCAGAATTTTATGACTAAATAAGTTATAATATGTCCAATTCACACATAAATGTGCAGAAATTGAGCAAAAACTTAAAATCGGAAAATAAGATTATTTCATATTTTTAGTTCATAACTTGGTCTAATATGTCTGTTTTCAACATTTTATGACTAAATAATATATAATATGTCCTAACCACACATAAAAGTGCAGAAATTGAGCAAAAACTTAAAATCGGAAAATAAGATTATTTCATATTTTTAGCTCATAACTTGGTCTAAAATGTCTGTTTTCAACATTTTATGACTAAATAAGTTATAATATGTCCAATCCACACATAAAAGTGCAGGAATTGAACAAAAACTTAAAATCGGAAAATAAGATTATTTATAATTTTTAGCTCTCTACTTGGCCTGAAATGTCTGTTTTCAGCATTTCAATGACTAAATAAGTTAGAATATGTCCAATCCACACATAAAAGAGCAGAAAATTAACAAAAACTTAAAATCGGAAAATAATATTATTTATAATTTGTAGCTCTTTACTTGGTCTAAAATGTCTGTTTCCAGTATTTCATGACTAAATAAATTATAATAATTCCAATTCACACATAAAAGTGCAGAAATTGAGCGAAAACTTAAAATCGGAAAACAAGATTTTTTCTAATATTTAGCTCTTAACTTGGTCTAAAATGTCTATTTTCAGAATTTTATGACTAAATAAGTTATAATATGTCCAATTCACACATAAAAGTGCAGAAATTGAACAAAAACTTAAAATCGGAAAATAAGATTATTTCTAATTTTTAGCTCATAACTTGGTCTAAAATGTCTGTTTTCGACATTTTATGACTAAATAAGTTATAATATGTCCAATCCACAAATAAAAGTGCAGAAATTGAACAAAAACTTAAAATCGGAAAATAAGATTATTTATAATTTTTATCTCTTTACTTGGCCTGAAATGTCTGTTTCCAGCATTTCATGACTAAATAAGTTATAATATGTCCAATCCACACATAAAAGTGCAGAAAATGAACAAAAACTTAAAATCGGAAAATAATATTATTTATAATTTTTAGGTCTTTACTTGGTCTAAAATGTCTGTTTTCAGCATTTCATGACTAAATAAATTATAATAAGTCCAATTCACACATAAAAGTGCAGAATTTGAGCTAAAACTTAAAATCGGAAAATAAGATTTTTTCTAATATTTAGCTCTTAACTTGGTCTAAAATGTCTATTTTCAGAATTTTATGACTAAATAAGTTATAATATGTCCAATTCACACATAAAAGTGCAGAAATTGAACAAAAACTTAAAATCGGAAAATAAGATTATCTCATATTTTTTTTAGCTCATAACTTGGTCTAAAATGTCTGTTTTCGACATTTTATGACTTAATAATTTATATGTCCAATCCACACATAAAAGTGCAGAAATTGAGCAAAAACTTAAAATCGGAAAATAAGATTATTTCTAATATTTAGCTCTTAACTTGGTCTAAAATGTCTATTTTCAGAATTTTATGACTAAATAAGTTATAATATGTCAAATTCACACATAAATGTGCAGAAATTGGGCAAAAACTTAAAATCGGAAAATAAGATTATTTCTAATATTTAGCTCTTAACTTGGTCTAAAATGTCTATTTTCAGAATTTTATGACTAAATAAGTTATAATATGTCCAATTCACACATAAAAGTGCAGAAATTGAACAAAAACTTAAAATCGGAAAATAAGATTATTTCATATTTTTAGTTCATAACTTGGTCTAATATGTCTGTTTTCAACATTTTATGACTAAATTATATATAATATGTCCTAACCACACATAAAAGTGCAGAAATTGAACAAAAACTTAAAATCGGAAAATAAGATTATTTCATATTTTTAGCTCATAACTTGGTCTAAAATGTCTGTTTTCAACATTTTATGACTAAATAAGTTATAATATGTCCAATCCACACATAAAAGTGCAGAAATTGAACAAAAACTTAAAATCGGAAAATAAGATTATTTATAATTTTTAGCTCTTTACTTGGCCTGAAATGTCTGTTTTCAGCATTTCAATGACTAAATAAGTTAGAATATGTCCAATCCACACATAAAAGAGCAGAAAATGAACAAAAACTTAAAATCGGAAAATAATATTATTTATAATTTCTAGCTCTTTACTTGGTCTAAAATGTCTGTTTCCAGTATTTCATGACTAAATAAATTATAATAATTCCAATTCACACATAAAAGTGCAGAAATTGAGCAAAAACTTAAAATCGGAAAACAAGATTTTTTCTAATATTTAGCTCTTAACTTGGTCTAAAATGTCTATTTTCAGAATTTTATGACTAAATAAGTTATAATATGTCCAATTCACACATAAAAGTGCAGAAATTGAACAAAAACTTAAAATCGGAAAATAAGATTATCTCATATTTTTTTTTGCTCATAACCTGGTCTAAAATGTCTGTTTTCGACATTTTATGACTAAATAAGTTATAATATGTCTGATCCTCACATAAAAGTGCAGAAATTGAACAAAAACTTGAAATCGGAAAATAAGATTATTTCTAATTTTTAGCTCATAACTTGGTCTAAAATGTCTGTTTTCGACATTTTATGACTAAATAAGTCATAATATGTCTGATCCTCACATAAAAGTGCAGAAATTGAACAAAAACTTGAAATCGGAAAATAAGATTATTTCTAATTTTTAGCTCATAACTCGGTCCAAAATGTCTATTTTCAGAATTTTATGACTAAATAAGTTATAATATGTCCAATTCACACATAAATGTGCAGAAATTGAGCAAAAACTTAAAATCGGAAAATAAGATTATTTCTAATATTTAGCTCTTAACTTGGTCTAAAATGTCTATTTTCAGAATTTTATGACTAAATAAGTTATAATATGTCCAAATCACACATAAAAGTGCAGAAATTGAACAAAAACTTAAAATCGGAAAATAAGATTATCTCATATTTTTTTTAGCTCATAACTTGGTCTAAAATGTCTGTTTTCGACATTTTATGACTTAATAATTTATATGTCCAATCCACACATAAAAGTGCAGAAATTGAGCAAAAACTTAAAATCGGAAAATAAGATTATTTCTAATATTTAGCTCTTAACTTGGTCTAAAATGTCTATTTTCAGAATTTTATGACTAAATAAGTTATAATATGTCCAATTCACACATAAATGTGCAGAAATTGAGCAAAAACTTAAAATCGGAAAATAAGATTATTTCTAATATTTAGCTCTTAACTTGGTCTAAAATGTCTATTTTCAGAATTTTATGACTAAATAAGTTATAATATGTCCAAATCACACATAAAAGTGCAGAAATTGAACAAAAACTTAAAATCGGAAAATAAGATTATTTCATATTTTTAGCTCATAACTTGGTCTAAAATGTCTGTTTTCAACATTTTATGACTAAATAAGTTATAATATGTCCAATCCACACATAAAAGTGCAGAAATTGAACAAAAACTTAAAATCGGAAAATAAGATTATTTATAATTTTTAGCTCTTTACTTGGCCTGAAATGTCTGTTTTCAGCATTTCAATGACTAAATAAGTTAGAATATGTCCAATCCACACATAAAAGAGCAGAAAATGAACAAAAACTTAAAATCGGAAAATAATATTCTTTATAATTTCTAGCTCTTTACTTGGTCTAAAATGTCTGTTTTCAGTATTTCATGACTAAATAAATTATAATAATTCCAATTCACACATAAAAGTGCAGAAATTGAGCAAAAACTTAAAATCGAGAAATAAGATTTTTTCTAATATTTAGCTCTTAACTTGGTCTAAAATATCTATTTTCAGAATTTTATGACTAAATAAGTTATAATATGTCCAATTCACACATAAAAGTGTAGAAATTGAACAAAAACTTAAAATCGGAGAATAAGATTATTTATAATTTTTAGCTCTTTACTTGGTCTAAAATGTCTGTTTTCAGCATTTCATGACTAAATAAGTTATAATAAGTCCAATTAACACATAAAAGAGCAGAAATTGAGCAAAAGCTTAAAATCGGAAAATAAGATTATTTCTAATATTTAGCTCTTAACTTGGTCTAAAATGTCTATTTTCAGAATTTTATGACTAAATAAGTTATAATATGTCCAATTCACACATAAAAGTGCAGAAATTGAACATAAACTTAAAATCGGAAAATAAGATTATCTCATTTTTTTTAGCTCATAACTTGGTCTAAAATGTCTGTTTTCGACATTTTATGACTTAATAATTTATAATACGTCCAATCCACACATAAAAGTGCAGAAATGGAGCAAAAACTTAAAATCGGAAAATAAGATTATTTCTAATATTTAGCTCTTAACTTGGTCTAAAATGTCTATTTTCAGAATTTTATGACTAAATAAGTTATAATATGTCCAATTCACACATAAAATTGCAGAAATTGAGCAAAAACTTAAAATCGGAAAAAAAGATTATTTCTAATATTTAGCTCTTAACTTGGTCTAAAATGTCTATTTTCAGAATTTTATGACTAAATAAGTTATAATATGTCCAATTCACACATAAAAGTGCAGAAATTGAACAAAAACTTAAAATCGGAGAATAAGATTATTTCATATTTTTAGTTCATAACTTGGTCTAATATGTCTGTTTTCAACATTTTATGACTAAATAATATATAATATGTCCTAACCACACATAAAAGTGCAGAAATTGAGCAAAAACTTAAAATCGGAAAATAAGATTATTTCTAATATTTAGCTCTTAACTTGGTCTAAAATGTCTATTTTCAGAATTTTATGACTAAATAAGTTATAATATGTCCAAATAACACATAAAAGTGCAGAAATTGAACAAAAACTTAAAATCGGAAAATAAGATTATTTCATATTTTTAGCTCATAACTTGGTCTAAAATGTCTGTTTTCAACATTTTCTGACTAAATAAGTTATAATATGTCCAATCCACACATAAAAGTGCAGAAATTGAACAAAAACTTAAAATCGGAAAATAAGATTATTTATAATTTTTAGCTCTTTACTTGGCCTGAAATGTCTGTTTTCAGCATTTCAATGACTAAATAAGTTAGAATATGTCCAATCCACACATAAAAGAGCAGAAAATGAACAGAAACTTAGAATCGGAAAATAATATTATTTATAATTTCTAGCTCTTTACTTGGTCTAAAATGTCTGTTTTCAGCATTTCATGACTAAATAAATTATAATAATTCCAATTCACACATAAAAGTGCAGAAATTGAGCAAAAACTTAAAATCGGAAAATAAGATTTTTTCTAATATTTAGCTATTAACTTGGTTTAAAATATCTATTTTCAGAATTTTATGACTAAATAAATTATAATATGTCCAATTCACACATAAAAGTGCAGAAATTGAACAAAAACTTAAAATCGGAGAATAAGATTATTTATAATTTTTAGCTCTTTACTTGGTCTAAAATGTCTGTTTTCAGCATTTCATGACTAAATAAGTTATAATAAGTCCAATTAACACATAAAAGTGCAGAAATTGAGCAAAAGCTTAAAATCGGAAAATAAGATTATTTCTAATATTTAGCTCTTAACTTGGTCTAAAATGTCTATTTTCAGAATTTTATGACCAAATAAGTTATAATATGTCCAATTCACACATAAAAGTGCAGAAATTGAACATAAACTTAAAATCGGAAAATAAGATTATCTCATATTTTTTTTAGCTCATAACTTGGTCTAAAATGTCTGTTTTCGACATTTTATGACTTAATAATTTATAATATGTCCAATCCACACATAAAAGTGCAGAAATTGAGCAAAAACTTAAAATCGGAAAATAAGATTATTTCTAATATTTAGCTCTTAACTTGGTCTAAAATGTCTATTTTCAGAATTTTATGACTAAATAAGTTATAATATGTCCAAATAACACATAAAAGTGCAGAAATTGAACAAAAACTTAAAATCGGAGAATAAGATTATTTCATATTTTTAGTTCATAACTTGGTCTAATATGTCTGTTTTCAACATTTTATGACTAAATAAGTTATAATATGTCCAAATAACACATAAAAGTGCAGAAATTGAACAAAAACTTAAAATCGGAAAATATGATTATTTCATATTTTTAGCTCATAACTTGGTCTAAAATGTCTGTTTTCAACATTTTCTGACTAAATAAGTTATAATATGTCCAATCCACACATAAAAGTGCAGAAATTGAACAAAAACTTAAAATCGGAAAATAAGATTATTTATAATTTTTAGCTCTTTACTTGGCCTGAAATGTCTGTTTTCAGCATTTCAATGACTAAATAAGTTAGAATATGTCCAATCCACACATAAAAGAGCAGAAAATGAACAGAAACTTAGAATCGGAAAATAATATTATTTATAATTTCTAGCTCTTTACTTGGTCTAAAATGTCTGTTTTCAGCATTTCATGACTAAATAAATTATAATAATTCCAATTCACACATAAAAGTGCAGAAATTGAGCAAAAACTTAAAATCGGAAAATAAGATTTTTTCTAATATTTAGCTATTAACTTGGTTTAAAATATCTATTTTCAGAATTTTATGACTAAATAAGTTATAATATGTCCAATTCACACATAAAAGTGCAGAAATTGAACAAAACCTTAAAATCGGAGAATAAGATTATTTATAATTTTTAGCTCTTTACTTGGTCTAAAATGTCTGTTTTCAGCATTTCATGACTAAATAAGTTATAATAAGTCCAATTAACACATAAAAGTGCAGAAATTGAGCAAAAACTTAAAATCGGAAAATAAGATTATTTCTAATATTTAGCTCTTAACTTGGTCTAAAATGTCTATTTTCAGAATTTTATGACCAAATAAGTTATAATATGTCCAATTCACACATAAAAGTGCAGAAATTGAACATAAACTTAAAATCGGAAAATAAGATTATCTCATATTTTTTTTAGCTCATAACTTGGTCTAAAATGTCTGTTTTCGACATTTTATGACTTAATAATTTATAATATGTCCAATCCACACATAAAAGTGCAGAAATTGAGCAAAAACTTAAAATCGGAAAATAAGATTATTTCTAATATTTAGCTCTTAACTTGGTCTAAAATGTCTATTTTCAGAATTTTATGACTAAATAAGTTATAATATGTCCAATTCACACATAAATGTGCAGAAATTGAGCAAAAACTTAAAATCGGAAAATAAGATTATTTCTAATATTTAGCTCTTAACTTGGTCTAAAATGTCTATTTTCAGAATTTTATGACTAAATAAGTTATAATATGTCCAAATCACACATAAAAGTGCAGAAATTGAACAAAAACTTAAAATCGGAAAATAAGATTATTTCATATTTTTAGCTCATAACTTGGTCTAAAATGTCTGTTTTCAACATTTTATGACTAAATAAGTTATAATATGTCCAATCCACACATAAAAGTGCAGAAATTGAACAAAAACTTAAAATCGGAAAATAAGATTATTTATAATTTTTAGCTCTTTACTTGGCCTGAAATGTCTGTTTTCAGCATTTCAATGACTAAATAAGTTAGAATATGTCCAATCCACACATAAAAGAGCAGAAAATGAACAAAAACTTAAAATCGGAAAATAATATTCTTTATAATTTCTAGCTCTTTACTTGGTCTAAAATGTCTGTTTTCAGTATTTCATGACTAAATAAATTATAATAATTCCAATTCACACATAAAAGTGCAGAAATTGAGCAAAAACTTAAAATCGAGAAATAAGATTTTTTCTAATATTTAGCTCTTAACTTGGTCTAAAATATCTATTTTCAGAATTTTATGACTAAATAAGTTATAATATGTCCAATTCACACATAAAAGTGTAGAAATTGAACAAAAACTTAAAATCGGAGAATAAGATTATTTATAATTTTTAGCTCTTTACTTGGTCTAAAATGTCTGTTTTCAGCATTTCATGACTAAATAAGTTATAATAAGTCCAATTAACACATAAAAGAGCAGAAATTGAGCAAAAGCTTAAAATCGGAAAATAAGATTATTTCTAATATTTAGCTCTTAACTTGGTCTAAAATGTCTATTTTCAGAATTTTATGACTAAATAAGTTATAATATGTCCAATTCACACATAAAAGTGCAGAAATTGAACATAAACTTAAAATCGGAAAATAAGATTATCTCATATTTTTTTTAGCTCATAACTTGGTCTAAAATGTCTGTTTTCGACATTTTATGACTTAATAATTTATAATACGTCCAATCCACACATAAAAGTGCAGAAATTGAGCAAAAACTTAAAATCGGAAAATAAGATTATTTCTAATATTTAGCTCTTAACTTGGTCTAAAATGTCTATTTTCAGAATTTTATGACTAAATAAGTTATAATATGTCCAATTCACACATAAAATTGCAGAAATTGAGCAAAAACTTAAAATCGGAAAAAAAGATTATTTCTAATATTTAGCTCTTAACTTGGTCTAAAATGTCTATTTTCAGAATTTTATGACTAAATAAGTTATAATATGTCCAATTCACACATAAAAGTGCAGAAATTGAACAAAAACTTAAAATCGGAGAATAAGATTATTTCATATTTTTAGTTCATAACTTGGTCTAATATGTCTGTTTTCAACATTTTATGACTAAATAATATATAATATGTCCTAACCACACATAAAAGTGCAGAAATTGAGCAAAAACTTAAAATCGGAAAATAAGATTATTTCTAATATTTAGCTCTTAACTTGGTCTAAAATGTCTATTTTCAGAATTTTATGACTAAATAAGTTATAATATGTCCAAATAACACATAAAAGTGCAGAAATTGAACAAAAACTTAAAATCGGAAAATAAGATTATTTCATATTTTTAGCTCATAACTTGGTCTAAAATGTCTGTTTTCAACATTTTCTGACTAAATAAGTTATAATATGTCCAATCCACACATAAAAGTGCAGAAATTGAACAAAAACTTAAAATCGGAAAATAAGATTATTTATAATTTTTAGCTCTTTACTTGGCCTGAAATGTCTGTTTTCAGCATTTCAATGACTAAATAAGTTAGAATATGTCCAATCCACACATAAAAGAGCAGAAAATGAACAGAAACTTAGAATCGGAAAATAATATTATTTATAATTTCTAGCTCTTTACTTGGTCTAAAATGTCTGTTTTCAGCATTTCATGACTAAATAAATTATAATAATTCCAATTCACACATAAAAGTGCAGAAATTGAGCAAAAACTTAAAATCGGAAAATAAGATTTTTTCTAATATTTAGCTATTAACTTGGTTTAAAATATCTATTTTCAGAATTTTATGACTAAATAAATTATAATATGTCCAATTCACACATAAAAGTGCAGAAATTGAACAAAAACTTAAAATCGGAGAATAAGATTATTTATAATTTTTAGCTCTTTACTTGGTCTAAAATGTCTGTTTTCAGCATTTCATGACTAAATAAGTTATAATAAGTCAAATTAACACATAAAAGTGCAGAAATTGAGCAAAAGCTTAAAATCGGAAAATAAGATTGTTTCTAATATTTAGCTCTTAACTTGGTCTAAAATGTCTATTTTCAGAATTTTATGACCAAATAAGTTATAATATGTCCAATTCACACATAAAAGTGCAGAAATTGAACATAAACTTAAAATCGGAAAATAAGATTATCTCATATTTTTTTTAGCTCATAACTTGGTCTAAAATGTCTGTTTTCGACATTTTATGACTTAATAATTTATAATATGTCCAATCCACACATAAAAGTGCAGAAATTGAGCAAAAACTTAAAATCGGAAAATAAGATTATTTCTAATATTTAGCTCTTAACTTGGTCTAAAATGTCTATTTTCAGAATTTTATGACTAAATAAGTTATAATATGTCCAAATAACACATAAAAGTGCAGAAATTGAACAAAAACTTAAAATCGGAGAATAAGATTATTTCATATTTTTAGTTCATAACTTGGTCTAATATGTCTGTTTTCAACATTTTATGACTAAATAAGTTATAATATGTCCAAATAACACATAAAAGTGCAGAAATTGAACAAAAACTTAAAATCGGAAAATAAGATTATTTCATATTTTTAGCTCATAACTTGGTCTAAAATGTCTGTTTTCAACATTTTCTGACTAAATAAGTTATAATATGTCCAATCCACACATAAAAGTGCAGAAATTGAACAAAAACTTAAAATCGGAAAATAAGATTATTTATAATTTTTAGCTCTTTACTTGGCCTGAAATGTCTGTTTTCAGCATTTCAATGACTAAATAAGTTAGAATATGTCCAATCCACACATAAAAGAGCAGAAAATGAACAGAAACTTAGAATCGGAAAATAATATTATTTATAATTTCTAGCTCTTTACTTGGTCTAAAATGTCTGTTTTCAGCATTTCATGACTAAATAAATTATAATAATTCCAATTCACACAAAAAAGTGCAGAAATTGAGCAAAAACTTAAAATCGGAAAATAAGATTTTTTCTAATATTTAGCTATTAACTTGGTTTAAAATATCTATTTTCAGAATTTTATGACTAAATAAGTTATAATATGTCCAATTCACACATAAAAGTGCAGAAATTGAACAAAAACTTAAAATCGGAGAATAAGATTATTTATAATTTTTAGCTCTTTACTTGGTCTAAAATGTCTGTTTTCAGCAATTCATGACTAAATAAGTTATAATAAGTCCAATTAACACATAAAAGTGCAGAAATTGAGCAAAAGCTTAAAATCGGAAAATAAGATTATTTCTAATATTTAGCTCTTAACTTGGTCTAAAATGTCTATTTTCAGAATTTTATGACCAAATAAGTTATAATATGTCCAATTCACACATAAAAGTGCAGAAATTGAACATAAACTTAAAATCGGAAAATAAGATTATCTCATATTTTTTTTAGCTCATAACTTGGTCTAAAATGTCTGTTTTCGACATTTTATGACTTAATAATTTATAATATGTCCAATCCACACATAAAAGTGCAGAAATTGAGCAAAAACTTAAAATCGGAAAATAAGATTATTTCTAATATTTAGCTCTTAACTTGGACTAAAATGTCTATTTTCAGAATTTTATGACTAAATAAGTTATAATATGTCCAATTCACACATAAAATTGCAGAAATTGAGCAAAAACTTAAAATCGGAAAAAAAGATTATTTGTAATATTAAGCTCTTAACTTGGTCTAAAATGTCTATTTTCAGAATTTTATGACTAAATAAGTTATAATATGTCCAATTCACACATAAAAGTGCAGAAATTGAACAAAAACTTAAAATCGGAGAATAAGATTATTTCATATTTTTAGTTCATAACTTGGTCTAATATGTCTGTTTTCAACATTTTATGACTAAATAATATATAATATGTCCTAACCACACATAAAAGTGCAGAAATTGAGCAAAAACTTAAAATCGGAAAATAAGATTATTTCTAATATTTAGCTCTTAACTGGTCTAAAATGTCTATTTTCAGAATTTTATGACTAAATAAGTTATAATATGTCCAAATAACACATAAAAGTGCAGAAATTGAACAAAAACTTAAAATCGGAAAATAAGATTATTTCATATTTTTAGCTCATAACTTGGTCTAAAATATCTGTTTTCGACATTTTATGACTAAATAAGTTATTATATGTATAATCCTCACATAAAAGTGCAGAAATTGAACAAAAACTTGAAATCGGAAAATAAGATTATTTCTAATTTTTATGATGGTGATGGTGATGTTGATAGTGATGGTGATGGTGATGGTGATGGTGATGGTGATGGTGATGGTGATAGTGATGGTGATGGTGATGGTGATGGATGGTGATGGTGATGTGATGGTGATGGTGATGGTGATGGTGATGGTGATGGTGATGGTGATGGTGATGGTGATGGTGATGGTGATGGTGATGGTGATGGTGATGGTGATGGTGATGGTGATGGTGATGGTGATGGTGATGGTGATGGTGATGGTGATGGTGATGGTGATGGTGATGGTGATGGTGATGGTGATGGTGATGGTGATGGTGATGGTGATGGTGATGGTGATGGTGATGGTGATGGTGATGGTGATGGTGATGGTGATGGTGATGGTGATGGTGATGGTGATGGTGATGGTGATGGTGATGGTGATGGTGATGGTGATGGTGATGGTGATGGTGATGGTGATGGTGATGGTGATTGTGATGGTGATGGTGATGGTGATGGTGATGGTGATGGTGATGGTGATGGTGATGGTGATGGTGATGGTGATGGTGATGGTGATGGTGATGGTGATGGTGATGGTGATGGTGATGGTGATGGTGATGGTAATGGTGATGGTGATGGTGATGGTGATGGTGATGGTGATGGTGATGGTGATGGTGATGGTAATGGTGATGGTGATGGTGATGGTGATGGTGATGGTGATGGTGATGGTGATGGTGATGGTGGTGTGAATTGGACATATTATAACTTATTTAGTCACTATCACCATCACCATCACCATCACCATCACCATCACCATCACCATCACCATCACCATCACCATCACCATCACCATCACCATCACCAT
>CAUEHI010000414.1:0-27648 GCA_958507055.1 Crioceris asparagi
CATTTTATGACTAAATAAGCTATAATATGTCTAATCCACACATAAAAGTGAATAAATTGAACAAAATCTTGAAATCTGAAACAAGATTATTTCTAATTTTTAGCTCTTAACTTGGTCTAAAATATCTGTTTTCAACATTTTATGACTAAATAAGCTATAATATGTACAATCCACACATAAAAGTGCAGAAATTGAAAAGAAACTTGAAATCTGAAAACAAGATTATTTCTAATTTTTAGCTCTTAACTTGGTCTAAAATATCTGTTTTCAACATTTTATGACTAAATAAACTATAATATGTCTAATCCACACATAAAAGTGAATAAATTGAACAAAAACTTGAAATCTGAAAACAAGATTATTTCTAATTTTTAGCTCTTAACTTGGTCTAAAATATCTGTTTCAACATTTTATGACTAAATAAGCTATAATATGTCTAATCCACACATAAAAAGTGAATAAATTGAACAAAATCTTGAAATCTGAAAACAAGATTATTTCTAATTTTTAGCTCTTAACTTGGTCTAAAATATCTGTTTTCAACATTTTATGACTAAATAAGCTATAATATGTACAATCCACACATAAAAGTGCAGAAATTGAAAAGAAACTTGAAATCTGAAAACAAGATTATTTCTAATTTTTACCTCTTAACTGGTCTAAAATATCTGTTTTCAACATTTTATGACTAAATAAGCTATAATATGTCTAATCCACACATAAAAGTGAATAAATTGAACAAAAACTTGAAATCTGAAAACAAGATTATTTCTAATTTTTAACTTTTAACTTGGTCTAAAATATCTGTTTTCAACATTTTATGACTAAATAAGCTATAATATGTCTAATCCACACATAAAAGTGAATAAATTGAACGAAATCTTGAAATCTGAAAACAAGATTATTTCTAATTTTTAGCTCTTAACTTGGTCTAAAATATCTGTTTTCAACATTTTATGACTAAATAAGCTATAATATGTCTAATCCACACATAAAAGTGAATAAATTGAACAAATACTTGAAATCTGAAAACAAGATTATTTCTAATTTTTAGCTCTTAACTTGGTCTAAAATATCTGTTTTCAACATTTTATGACTAAATAAGCTATAATATGTCTAATCCACACATAAAGGTGAATAAATTGAACAAAATCTTGAAATCTGAAAACAAGATTATTTCTAATTTTTAGCTCATAACTTGGTCTAAAATATCTGTTTTCAACATTTTATGACTAAATAAGCTATAATATGTACAATCCACACATAAAAGTGCAGAAATTGAAAAGAAACTTGAAATCTGAAAACAAGATTATTTCTAATTTTTAGCTCTTAACTTGGTCTAAAATATCTGTTTTCAACATTTTATGACTAAATAAGCTATAATATGTCTAATCCACACATAAAAGTGAATAAATTGAACAAAAACTTGAAATCTGAAAACAAGATTATTTCTAATTTTTAGCTCTTAACTTGGACTAAAATATCTGTTTTCAACATTTTATGACTAAATAAGCTATAATATGTCTAATCCACACATAAAAGTGAATAAATTGAACAAAATCTTGAAAACTGAAAACAAGATTATTTCTAATTTTTGCTCTTAACTTGGTCTAAAATATCTGTTTTCAACATTTTATGACTAAATAAGCTATAATATGTACAATCCACACATAAAAGTGCAGAAATTGAAAAGAAACATGAATCTGAAAACAAGATTATTTCTAATTTTTAGCTCTTAACTTGGTCTAAAATATCTGTTTTCAACATTTTATGACTAAATAAGCTATAATATGTCTAATCCACACATAAAAGTGAATAAATTGAACAAAATCTTGAAATCTGAAAACAAGATTATTTCTAATTTTTAGCTCTTAACTTGGTCTAAAATATCTGTTTTCAACATTTTATGACTAAATAAGCTATAATATGTACAATCCACACATAAAAGTGCAGAAATTGAAAAGAAACTTGAAATCTGAAAACAAGATTATTTCTAATTTTTAGCTCTTAACTTGGTCTAAAATATCTGTTTTCAACATTTTATGACTAAATAAGCTATAATATGTCTAATCCACACATAAAAGTGAATAAATTGAACAAAAACTTGAAATCTGAAAACAAGATTATTTCTAATTTTTAGCTCTTAACTTGGTCTAAAATATCTGTTTTCAACATTTTATGACTAAATAAGCTATAATATGTCTAATCCACACATAAAAGTGAATAAATTGAACAAAATCTTGAAATCTGAAAACAAGATTATTTCTAATTTTTAGCTCTTAACTTGGTCTAAAATATCTGTTTTCAACATTTTATGACTAAATAAGCTATAATATGTACAATCCACACATAAAAGTGCAGAAATTGAAAAGAAACTTGAAATCTGAAAACAAGATTATTTCTAATTTTTAGCTCTTAGCTTGGTCTAAAATATCTGTTTTCAACATTTTATGACTAAATAAGCTATAATATGTACAATCCACACATAAAAGTGCAGAAATTGAAAAGAAACTTGAAATCTGAAAACAAGATTATTTCTAATTTTTAGCTCTTAACTTGGTCTAAAATATCTGTTTTCAACATTTTATGACTAAATAAGCTATAATATGTCTAATCCACACATAAAAGTGAATAAATTGAACAAAAACTTGAAATCTGAAAACAAGATTATTTCTAATTTTTAGCTCTTAACTTGGTCTAAAATATCTGTTTTCAACATTTTATGACTAAATAAGCTATAATATGTCTAATCCACACATAAAAGTGAATAAATTGAACAAAATCATGAAATCTGAAAACAAGATTATTTCTAATTTTTAGCTCTTA
Organism: Crioceris asparagi; assembly: GCA_958507055.1. Classification (NCBI taxonomy): domain Eukaryota; kingdom Metazoa; phylum Arthropoda; class Insecta; order Coleoptera; family Chrysomelidae; genus Crioceris; species Crioceris asparagi. The sequence goes on from CAUEHI010000414.1 coordinate 2,827, forward strand.
ACTTGGTCTAAAATATCTGTTCTCAACATTTTATGACTAAATAAGCTATAATATGTACAATCCACACATAAAAGTGCAGAAATTGAAAAGAAACTTGAAATCTGAAAACAAGATTATTTCTAATTTTTAGCTCTTAACTTGGTCTAAAATATCTGTTTTCAACATTCTATGACTAAATAAGCTATATTATGTCTAATCCACACATAAAAGTGAATAAATTGAACAAAACTTGAAATCTGAAAACAAGATTATTTCTAATTTTTAGCTCTTAACTTGGTCTAAAATATCTGTTTTCAACATTTTATGACTAAATAAGCTATAATATGTCTAATCCACACATAAAAGTGAATAAATTGAACAAAATCTTGAAATCTGAAAACAAGATTATTTCTAATTTTTAACTCTTAACTTGGTCTAAAATATCTGTTTTCAACATTTTATGACTAAATAAGCTATAATATGTACAATCCACACATAAAAGTGCAGAAATTGAAAAGAAACTTGAAACCTGAAAACAAGATTATTTCTAATTTTTAGCTCTTAACTTGGTCTAAAATATCTGTTTTCAACATTTTATGACTAAATAAGCTATAATATGTCTAATCCACACATAAAAGTGAATAAATTGAACAAAATCTTGAAATCTGAAAACAAGATTATTTCTAATTTTTAGCTCTTAACTTGGTCTAAAATATCTGTTTTCAACATTTTATGACTAAATAAGCTATAATATGTACAATCCACACATAAAAGTGCAGAAATTGAAAAGAAACTTGAAATCTGAAAACAAGATTATTTCTAATTTTTAGCTCTTAACTTGGTCTAAAATATCTGTTTTCAACATTTTATGACTAAATAAGCTATAATATGTCTAATCCACACATAAAAGTGAATAAATTGAACAAAAACTTGAAATCTGAAAACAAGATTATTTCTAATTTTTAGCTCTTAACTTGGTCTAAAATATCTGTTTTCAACATTTTATGACTAAATAAGCTATAATATGTCTAATCCACACATAAAAGTGAATAAATTGAACAAAATCTTGAAATCTGAAAACAAGATTATTTCTAATTTTTAGCTCTTAACTTGGTCTAAAATATCTGTTTTCAACATTTTATGACTAAATAAGCTATAATATGTACAATCCACACATAAAAGTGCAGAAATTGAAAAGAAACTTGAAATCTGAAAACAAGATTATTTCTAATTTTTAGCTCTTAGCTTGGTCTAAAATATCTGTTTTCAACATTTTATGACTAAATAAGCTATAATATGTACAATCCACACATAAAAGTGCAGAAATTGAAAAGAAACTTGAAATCTGAAAACAAGATTATTTCTAATTTTTAGCTCTTAACTTGGTCTAAAATATCTGTTTTCAACATTTTATGACTAAATAAGCTATAATATGTCTAATCCACACATAAAAGTGAATAAATTGAACAAAAACTTGAAATCTGAAAACAAGATTATTTCTAATTTTTAGCTCTTAACTTGGTCTAAAATATCTGTTTTCAACATTTTATGACTAAATAAGCTATAATATGTCTAATCCACACATAAAAGTGAATAAATTGAACAAAATCATGAAATCTGAAAACAAGATTATTTCTAATTTTTAGCTCTTAACTTGGTCTAAAATATCTGTTCTCAACATTTTATGACTAAATAAGCTATAATATGTACAATCCACACATAAAAGTGCAGAAATTGAAAAGAAACTTGAAATCTGAAAACAAGATTATTTCTAATTTTTAGCTCTTAACTTGGTCTAAAATATCTGTTTTCAACATTTTATGACTAAATAAGCTATAATATGTCTAATCCACACATAAAAGTGAATAAATTGAACAAAAACTTGAAATCTGAAAACAAGATTATTTCTAATTTTTAGCTCTTAACTTGGTCTAAAATATCTGTTTTCAACATTTTATGACTAAATAAGCTATAATATGTCTAATCCACACATAAAAGTGAATAAATTGAACAAAATCTTGAAATCTGAAAACAAGATTATTTCTAATTTTTAACTCTTAACTTGGTCTAAAATATCTGTTTTCAACATTTTATGACTAAATAAGCTATAATATGTACAATCCACACATAAAAGTGCAGAAATTGAAAAGAAACTTGAAACCTGAAAACAAGATTATTTCTAATTTTTAGCTCTTAACTTGGTCTAAAATATCTGTTTTCAACATTTTATGACTAAATAAGCTATAATATGTCTAATCCACACATAAAAGTGAATAAATTGAACAAAATCTTGAAATCTGAAAACAAGATTATTTCTAATTTTTAGCTCTTAACTTGATCTAAAATATCTGTTTTCAATATTTTATGACTAAATAAGCTATAATATGTACAATCCAAACATAAAAGTGCAGAAATTGAAAAGAAACTTGAAATCTGAAAACAAGATTATTTCTAATTTTTAGCTCTTAACTTGGTATAAAATATCCGTTTTCAACATTTTATGACTAAATTAGCTATAATATGTCTAATCCACACATAAAAGTGAATAAATTGAACAAAAACTTGAAATCTGAAACCAAGATTATTTCTAATTTTTAGCTCTTAACTTGGTCTAAAATATCTGTTTTCAACATTTTATGACTAAATAAGCTATAATATGTCTAATCCACACATAAAAGTGAATAAATTGAACAAAATCTTGAAATCTGAAAACAAGATTATTTCTAATTTATAGCTCTTAACTTGGTCTAAAATATCTGTTTTCAACATTTTATGACTAAATAAGCTATAATATGTACAATCCACACATAAAAGTGCAGAAATTGAAAAGAAACTTGAAATCTGAAAACAAGATTATTTCTAATTTTTAGCTCTTAACTTGGTCTAAAATATCTGTTTTCAACATTTTATGACTAAATAAGCTATAATATGTCTAATCCACACATAAAAGTGAATAAATTGAACAAAAACTTGAAATCTGAAAACAAGATTATTTCTAATTTTTAGCTCTTAACTTGGTCTAAAATATCTGTTTTCAACATTTTATGACTAAATTAGCTATAATATGTCTAATCCACACATAAAAGTGAATAAATTGAACAAAATCTTGAAATCTGAAAACAAGATTATTTCTAATTTTTAGCTCTTAACTTGGTCTAAAATATCTGTTTTCAACATTTTATGACTAAATAAGCTATAATATGTACAATCCACACATAAAAGTGCAGAAATTGAAAAGAAACTTGAAATCTGAAAACAAGATTATTTCTAATTTTTAGCTCTTAACTTGGTCTAAAATATCTGTTTTCAACATTTTATGACTAAATAAGCTATAATATGTCTAATCCACACATAAAAGTGAATAAATTGAACAAAATCTTGAAATCTGAAAACAAGATTATTTCTAATTTTTAGCTCTTAACTTGGTCTAAAATATCTGTTTTCAACATTTTATGACTAAATAAGCTATAATATGTACAATCCACACATAAAAGTGCAGAAATTGAAAAGAAACTTGAAATCTGAAAACAAGATTATTTCTAATTTTTAGCTCTTAACTTGGTCTAAAATATCTGTTTTCAACATTTTATGACTAAATAAGCTATAATATGTCTAATCCACACATAAAAGTGAATAAATTGAACATAAACTTGAAATCTGAAAACAAGATTATTTCTAATTTTTAGCTCTTAACTTGGTCTAAAATATCTGTTTTCAACATTTTATGACTAAATAAGCTATAATATGTCTAATCCACACATAAAAGTGAATAAATTGAACAAAAACTTGAAATCTGAAAACAAGATTATTTCTAATTTTTAGCTCTTAACTTGGTCTAAAATATCTGTTTTCAACATTTTATGACTAAATAAGCTATAATATGTCTAATCCACACATAAAAGTGAATAAATTGAACAAAATCTTGAAATCTGAAAACAAGATTATTTCTAATTTTTAGCTCTTAACTTGGTCTAAAATATCTGTTTTCAACATTTTATGACTAAATAAGCTATAATATGTACAATCCACACATAAAAGTGCAGAAATTGAAAAGAAACTTGAAATCTGAAAACAAGATTATTTCTAATTTTTAGCTCTTAACTTGGTCTAAAATATCTGTTTTCACCATTTTATGACTAAATAAGCTATAATATGTCTAATCCACACATAAAAGTGAATAAATTGAACAAAAACTTGAAATCTGAAAACAAGATTATTTCTAATTTTTAGCTCTTAACTTGGTCTAAAATATCTGTTTTCAACATTTTATGACTAAATAAGCTATAATATGTCAAATCCACACATAAAAGTGAATAAATTGAACAAAATCTTGAAATCTGAAAACAAGATTATTTCTAATTTTTAGCTCTTAACTTGGTCTAAAATATCTGTTTTCAACATTTTATGACTAAATAAGCTATAATATGTACAATCCACACATAAAAGTGCAGAAATTGAAAAGAAACTTGAAATCTGAAAACAAGATTATTTCTAATTTTTAGCTCTTAACTTGGTCTAAAATATCTGTTTTCAACATTTTATGACTAAATAAGCTATAATATGTCTAATCCACACATAAAAGTGTATAAATTGAACAAAAACTTGAAATCTGAAAACAAGATTATTTCTAATTTTTAGCTCTTAACTTGGTCTAAAATATCTGTTTTCAACATTTTATGACTAAATAAGCTATAATACGTCTAATCCACACATAAAAGTGAATAAATTGAACAAAATCTTGAAATCTGAAAACAAGATTATTTCTAATTTTTAGCTCTTAACTTGGTCTAAAATATCTGTTTTCAACATTTTATGACTAAATAAGCTATAAATTGTACAATCCACACATAAAAGTGCAGAAATTGAAAAGAAACTTGAAATCTGAAAACAAGATTATTTCTAATTTTTAGCTCTTAACTTGGTCTAAAATATCTGTTTTCAACATTTTATGACTGAATAAGCTATAATATGTCTAATCCACACATAAAAGTGAATAAATTGAACAAAAACTTGAAATCTGAAAACAAGATTATTTCTAATTTTTAGCTCTTAACTTGGTCTAAAATATCTGTTTTCAACATTTTATGACTAAATAAGCTATAATATGTCTAATCCACACATAAAAGTGAATAAATTGAACAAAATCTTGAAATCTGAAAACAAGATTATTTCTAATTTTTAGCTCTTAACTTGGTCTAAAATATCTGTTTTCAACATTTTATGACTAAATAAGCTATAATATGTACAATCCACACATAAAAGTGCAGAAATTGAAAAGAAACTTGAAATCTGAAAACAAGATTATTTCTAATTTTTAGCTCTTAACTTGGTCTAAAATATCTGTTTTCAACATTTTATGACTAAATAAACTATAATATGTCTAATCCACACATAAAAGTGAATAAATTGAACAAAAACTTGAAATCTGAAAACAAGATTATTTCTAATTTTTAGCTCTTAACTTGGTCTAAAATATCTGTTTTCAACATTTTATGACTAAATAAGCTATAATATGTCTAATCCACACATAAAAGTGAATAAATTGAACAAAATCTTGAAATCTGAAAACAAGATTATTTCTAATTTTTAGCTCTTAACTTGGTCTAAAATATCTGTTTTCAACATTTTATGACTAAATAAGCTATAATATGTACAATCCACACATAAAAGTGCAGAAATTGAAAAGAAACTTGAAATCTGAAAACAAGATTATTTCTAATTTTTACCTCTTAACTTGGTCTAAAATATCTGTTTTCAACATTTTATGACTAAATAAGCTATAATTTGTCTAATCCACACATAAAAGTGAATAAATTGAACAAAAACTTGAAATCTGAAAACAAGATTATTTCTAATTTTTAGCTTTTAACTTGGTCTAAAATATCTGTTTTCAACATTTTATGACTAAATAAGCTATAATATGTCTAATCCACACATAAAAGTGAATAAATTGAACAAAATCTTGAAATCTGAAAACAAGATTATTTCTAATTTTTAGCTCTTAACTTGGTCTAAAATATCTGTTTTCAACATTTTATGACTAAATAAGCTATAATATGTCTAATCCACACATAAAAGTGAATAAATTGAACAAAACTTGAAATCTGAAAACAAGATTATTTCTAATTTTTGGCTCTTAACTTGGTCTAAAATATCTGTTTTCAACATTTTATGACTAAATAAGCTATAATATGTCTAATCCACACATAAAAGTGAATAATTTGAACAAAATCTTGAAATCTGAAAACAAGATTATTTCTAATTTTTAGCTCATAACTTGGTCTAAAATATCTGTTTTCAACATTTTATGACTAAATAAGCTATAATATGTACAATCCACACATAAAAGTGCAGAAATTGAAAAGAAACTTGAAATCTGAAAACAAGATTATTTCTAATTTTTAGCTCTTAACTTGGTCTAAAATATCTGTTTTCAACATTTTATGACTAAATAAGCTATAATATGTCTAATCCACACATAAAAGTGAATAAATTGAACAAAAACTTGAAATCTGAAAACAAGATTATTTCTAATTTTTAGCTCTTAACTTGGTCTAAAATATCTGTTTTCAACATTTTATGACTAAATAAGCTATAATATGTCTAATCCACACATAAAAGTGAATAAATTGAACAAAATCTTGAAATCTGAAAACAAGATTATTTCTAATTTTTGCTCTTAACTTGGTCTAAAATATCTGTATTCAACATTTTATGACTAAATAAGCTATAATATGTACAATCCACACATAAAAGTGCAGAAATTGAAAAGAAACATGAAATCTGAAAACAAGATTATTTCTAATTTTTAGCTCTTAACTTGGTCTAAAATATCTGTTTTCAACATTTTATGACTAAATAAGCTATAATAAGTCTAATCCACACATAAAAGTGAATAAATTGAACAAAAACTTGAAATCTGAAAACAAGATTATTTCTAATTTTTAGCTCTTAACTTGGTCTAAAATATCTGTTTTCAACATTTTATGACTAAATAAGCTATAATATGTCTAATCCACACATAAAAGTGAATAAATTGAACAAATACTTGAAATCTGAAAACAAGATTATTTCTAATTTTTAGCTCTTAACTTGGTCTAAAATATCTGTTTTCAACATTTTATGACTAAATAAGCTATAATATGTCTAATCCACACATAAAGGTGAATAAATTGAACAAAATCTTGAAATCTGAAAACAAGATTATTTCTAATTTTTAGCTCATAGCTTGGTCTAAAATATCTGTTTTCAACATTTTATGACTAAATAAGCTATAATATGTACAATCCACACATAAAAGTGCAGAAATTGAAAAGAAACTTGAAATCTGAAAACAAGATTATTTCTAATTTTTAGCTCTTAACTTGGTCTAAAATATCTGTTTTCAACATTTTATGACTAAATAAGCTATAATATGTCTAATCCACACATAAAAGTGAATAAATTGAACAAAAACTTGAAATCTGAAAACAAGATTATTTCTAATTTTTAGCTCTTAACTTGGACTAAAATATCTGTTTTCAACATTTTATGACTAAATAAGCTATAATATGTCTAATCCACACATAAAAGTGAATAAATTGAACAAAATCTTGAAATCTGAAAACAAGATTATTTCTAATTTTTGCTCTTAACTTGGTCTAAAATATCTGTTTTCAACATTTTATGACTAAATAAGCTATAATATGTACAATCCACACATAAAAGTGCAGAAATTGAAAAGAAACATGAAATCTGAAAACAAGATTATTTCTAATTTTTAGCTCTTAACTTGGTCTAAAATATCTGTTTTCAACATTTTATGACTAAATAAGCTATAATATGTCTAATCCACACATAAAAGTGAATAAATTGAACAAAATCTTGAAATCTGAAAACAAGATTATTTCTAATTTTTAGCTCTTAACTTGGTCTAAAATATCTGTTTTCAACATTTTATGACTAAATAAGCTATAATATGTACAATCCACACATAAAAGTGCAGAAATTGAAAAGAAACTTGAAATCTGAAAACAAGATTATTTCTAATTTTTAGCTCTTAACTTGGTCTAAAATATCTGTTTTCAACATTTTATGACTAAATAAGCTATAATATGTCTAATCCACACATAAAAGTGAATAAATTGAACAAAAACTTGAAATCTGAAAACAAGATTATTTCTAATTTTTAGCTCTTAACTTGGTCTAAAATATCTGTTTTCAACATTTTATGACTAAATAAGCTATAATATGTCTAATCCACACATAAAAGTGAATAAATTGAACAAAATCTTGAAATCTGAAAACAAGATTATTTCTAATTTTTAGCTCTTAACTTGGTCTAAAATATCTGTTTTCAACATTTTATGACTAAATAAGCTATAATATGTACGATCCACACATAAAAGTGCAGAAATTGAAAAGAAACTTGAAATCTGAAAACAAGATTATTTCTAATTTTTAGCTCTTAGCTTGGTCTAAAATATCTGTTTTCAACATTTTATGACTAAATAAGCTATAATATGTACAATCCACACATAAAAGTGCAGAAATTGAAAAGAAACTTGAAATCTGAAAACAAGATTATTTCTAATTTTTAGCTCTTAACTTGGTCTAAAATATCTGTTTTCAACATTTTATGACTAAATAAGCTATAATATGTCTAATCCACACATAAAAGTGAATAAATTGAACAAAAACTTGAAATCTGAAAACAAGATTATTTCTAATTTTTAGCTCTTAACTTGGTCTAAAATATCTGTTTTCAACATTTTATGACTAAATAAGCTATAATATGTCTAATCCACACATAAAAGTGAATAAATTGAACAAAATCATGAAATCTGAAAACAAGATTATTTCTAATTTTTAGCTCTTAACTTGGTCTAAAATATCTGTTCTCAACATTTTATGACTAAATAAGCTATAATATGTACAATCCACACATAAAAGTGCAGAAATTGAAAAGAAACTTGAAATCTGAAAACAAGATTATTTCTAATTTTTAGCTCTTAACTTGGTCTAAAATATCTGTTTTCAACATTTTATGACTAAATAAGCTATAATATGTCTAATCCACACATAAAAGTGAATAAATTGAACAAAAACTTGAAATCTGAAAACAAGATTATTTCTAATTTTTAGCTCTTAACTTGGTCTAAAATATCTGTTTTCAACATTTTATGACTAAATAAGCTATAATATGTCTAATCCACACATAAAAGTGAATAAATTGAACAAAATCTTGAAATCTGAAAACAAGATTATTTCTAATTTTTAACTCTTAACTTGGTCTAAAATATCTGTTTTCAACATTTTATGACTAAATAAGCTATAATATGTACAATCCACACATAAAAGTGCAGAAATTGAAAAGAAACTTGAAACCTGAAAACAAGATTATTTCTAATTTTTAGCTCTTAACTTGGTCTAAAATATCTGTTTTCAACATTTTATGACTAAATAAGCTATAATATGTCTAATCCACACATAAAAGTGAATAAATTGAACAAAATCTTGAAATCTGAAAACAAGATTATTTCTAATTTTTAGCTCTTAACTTGGTCTAAAATATCTGTTTTCAACATTTTATGACTAAATAAGCTATAATATGTACAATCCACACATAAAAGTGCAGAAATTGAAAAGAAACTTGAAATCTGAAAACAAGATTATTTCTAATTTTTAGCTCTTAACTTGGTCTAAAATATCTGTTTTCAACATTTTATGACTAAATAAGCTATAATATGTCTAATCCACACATAAAAGTGAATAAATTGAACAAAAACTTGAAATCTGAAAACAAGATTATTTCTAATTTTTAGCTCTTAACTTGGTCTAAAATATCTGTTTTCAACATTTTATGACTAAATAAGCTATAATATGTCTAATCCACACATAAAAGTGAATAAATTGAACAAAATCTTGAAATCTGAAAACAAGATTATTTCTAATTTTTAGCTCTTAACTTGGTCTAAAATATCTGTTTTCAACATTTTATGACTAAATAAGCTATAATATGTACAATCCACACATAAAAGTGCAGAAATTGAAAAGAAACTTGAAATCTGAAAACAAGATTATTTCTAATTTTTAGCTCTTAGCTTGGTCTAAAATATCTGTTTTCAACATTTTATGACTAAATAAGCTATAATATGTACAATCCACACATAAAAGTGCAGAAATTGAAAAGAAACTTGAAATCTGAAAACAAGATTATTTCTAATTTTTAGCTCTTAACTTGGTCTAAAATATCTGTTTTCAACATTTTATGACTAAATAAGCTATAATATGTCTAATCCACACATAAAAGTGAATAAATTGAACAAAAACTTGAAATCTGAAAACAAGATTATTTCTAATTTTTAGCTCTTAACTTGGTCTAAAATATCTGTTTTCAACATTTTATGACTAAATAAGCTATAATATGTCTAATCCACACATAAAAGTGAATAAATTGAACAAAATCATGAAATCTGAAAACAAGATTATTTCTAATTTCTAGCTCTTAACTTGGTCTAAAATATCTGTTCTCAACATTTTATGACTAAATAAGCTATAATATGTACAATCCACACATAAAAGTGCAGAAATTGAAAAGAAACTTGAAATCTGAAAACAAGATTATTTCTAATTTTTAGCTCTTAACTTGGTCTAAAATATCTGTTTTCAACATTTTATGACTAAATAAGCTATAATATGTCTAATCCACACATAAAAGTGAATAAATTGAACAAAAACTTGAAATCTGAAAACAAGATTATTTCTAATTTTTAGCTCTTAACTTGGTCTAAAATATCTGTTTTCAACATTTTATGACTAAATAAGCTATAATATGTCTAATCCACACATAAAAGTGAATAAATTGAACAAAATCTTGAAATCTGAAAACAAGATTATTTCTAATTTTTAACTCTTAACTTGGTCTAAAATATCTGTTTTCAACATTTTATGACTAAATAAGCTATAATATGTACAATCCACACATAAAAGTGCAGAAATTGAAAAGAAACTTGAAACCTGAAAACAAGATTATTTCTAATTTTTAGCTCTTAACTTGGTCTAAAATATCTGTTTTCAACATTTTATGACTAAATAAGCTATAATATGTCTAATCCACACATAAAAGTGAATAAATTGAACAAAATCTTGAAATCTGAAAACAAGATTATTTCTAATTTTTAGCTCTTAACTTGGTCTAAAATATCTGTTTTCAACATTTTATGACTAAATAAGCTATAATATGTACAATCCACACATAAAAGTGCAGAAATTGAAAAGAAACTTGAAATCTGAAAACAAGATTATTTCTAATTTTTAGCTCTTAACTTGGTCTAAAATATCTGTTTTCAACATTTTATGACTAAATAAGCTATAATATGTCTAATCCACACATAAAAGTGAATAAATTGAACAAAAACTTGAAATCTGAAAACAAGATTATTTCTAATTTTTAGCTCTTAACTTGGTCTAAAATATCTGTTTTCAACATTTTATGACTAAATAAGCTATAATATGTCTAATCCACACATAAAAGTGAATAAATTGAACAAAATCTTGAAATCTGAAAACAAGATTATTTCTAATTTTTAGCTCTTAACTTGGTCTAAAATATCTGTTTTCAACATTTTATGACTAAATAAGCTATAATATGTACAATCCACACATAAAAGTGCAGAAATTGAAAAGAAACATGAAATCTGAAAACAAGATTATTTCTAATTTTTAGCTCTTAACTTGGTCTAAAATATCTGTTTTCAACATTTTATGACTAAATAAGCTATAATATGTCTAATCCACACATAAAAGTGAATAAATTGAACAAAAACTTGAAATCTGAAAACAAGATTATTTCTAATTTTTAGCTCTTAACTTGGTCTAAAATATCTGTTTTCAACATTTTATGACTAAATAAGCTATAATATGTCTAATCCACACATAAAAGTGAATAAATTGAACAAAATCTTGAAATCTGAAAACAAGATTATTTCTAATTTTTAGCTCTTAACTTGGTCTAAAATATCTGTTTTCAACATTTTATGACTAAATAAGCTATAATATGTACAATCCACACATAAAAGTGCAGAAATTGAAAAGAAACTTGAAATCTGAAAACAAGATTATTTCTAATTTTTAGCTCTTAACTTGATCTAAAATATCTGTTTTCAATATTTTATGACTAAATAAGCTATAATATGTACAATCCAAACATAAAAGTGCAGAAATTGAAAAGAAACTTGAAATCTGAAAACAAGATTATTTCTAATTTTTAGCTCTTAACTTGGTCTAAAATATCCGTTTTCAACATTTTATGACTAAATTAGCTATAATATGTCTAATCCACACATAAAAGTGAATAAATTGAACAAAAACTTGAAATCTGAAACCAAGATTATTTCTAATTTTTAGCTCTTAACTTGGTCTAAAATATCTGTTTTCAACATTTTATGACTAAATAAGCTATAATATGTCTAATCCACACATAAAAGTGAATAAATTGAACAAAATCTTGAAATCTGAAAACAAGATTATTTCTAATTTATAGCTCTTAACTTGGTCTAAAATATCTGTTTTCAACATTTTATGACTAAATAAGCTATAATATGTACAATCCACACATAAAAGTGCAGAAATTGAAAAGAAACTTGAAATCTGAAAACAAGATTATTTCTAATTTTTAGCTCTTAACTTGGTCTAAAATATCTGTTTTCAACATTTTATGACTAAATAAGCTATAATATGTCTAATCCACACATAAAAGTGAATAAATTGAACAAAAACTTGAAATCTGAAAACAAGATTATTTCTAATTTTTAGCTCTTAACTTGGTCTAAAATATCTGTTTTCAACATTTTATGACTAAATTAGCTATAATATGTCTAATCCACACATAAAAGTGAATAAATTGAACAAAATCTTGAAACCTGAAAACAAGATTATTTCTAATTTTTAGCTCTTAACTTGGTCTAAAATATCTGTTTTCAACATTTTATGACTAAATAAGCTATATTATGTACAATCCACACATAAAAGTGCAGAAATTGAAAAGAAACTTGAAATCTGAAAACAAGATTATTTCTAATTTTTAGCTCTTAACTTGGTCTAAAATATCTGTTTTCAACATTTTATGACTAAATAAGCTATAATATGTCTAATCCACACATAAAAGTGAATAAATTGAACAAAATCTTGAAATCTGAAAACAAGATTATTTCTAATTTTTAGCTCTTAACTTGGTCTAAAATATCTGTTTTCAACATTTTATGACTAAATAAGCTATAATATGTACAATCCACACACAAAAGTGCAGAAATTGAAAAGAAACTTGAAATCTGAAAACAAGATTATTTCTAATTTTTAGCTCTTAACTTGGTCTAAAATATCTGTTTTCAACATTTTATGACTAAATAAGCTATAATATGTCTAATCCACACATAAAAGTGAATAAATTGAACATAAACTTGAAATCTGAAAACAAGATTATTTCTAATTTTTAGCTCTTAACTTGGTCTAAAATATCTGTTTTCAACATTTTATGACTAAATAAGCTATAATATGTCTAATCCACACATAAAAGTGAATAAATTGAACAAAAACTTGAAATCTGAAAACAAGATTATTTCTAATTTTTAGCTCTTAACTTGGTCTAAAATATCTGTTTTCAACATTTTATGACTAAATAAGCTATAATATGTCTAATCCACACATAAAAGTGAATAAATTGAACAAAATCTTGAAATCTGAAAACAAGATTATTTCTAATTTTTAGCTCTTAACTTGGTCTAAAATATCTGTTTTCAACATTTTATGACTAAATAAGCTATAATATGTACAATCCACACATAAAAGTGCAGAAATTGAAAAGAAACTTGAAATCTGAAAACAAGATTATTTCTAATTTTTAGCTCTTAACTTGGTCTAAAATATCTGTTTTCACCATTTTATGACTAAATAAGCTATAATATGTCTAATCCACACATAAAAGTGAATAAATTGAACAAAAACTTGAAATCTGAAAACAAGATTATTTCTAATTTTTAGCTCTTAACTTGGTCTAAAATATCTGTTTTCAACATTTTATGACTAAATAAGCTATAATATGTCAAATCCACACATAAAAGTGAATAAATTGAACAAAATCTTGAAATCTGAAAACAAGATTATTTCTAATTTTTAGCTCTTAACTTGTCTAAAATATCTGTTTTCAACATTTTATGACTAAATAAGCTATAATATGTACAATCCACACATAAAAGTGCAGAAATTGAAAAGAAACTTGAAATCTGAAAACAAGATTATTTCTAATTTTTAGCTCTTAACTTGGTCTAAAATATCTGTTTTCAACATTTTATGACTAAATAAGCTATAATATGTCTAATCCACACATAAAAGTGTATAAATTGAACAAAAACTTGAAATCTGAAAACAAGATTATTTCTAATTTTTAGCTCTTAACTTGGTCTAAAATATCTGTTTTCAACATTTTATGACTAAATAAGCTATAATACGTCTAATCCACACATAAAAGTGAATAAATTGAACAAAATCTTGAAATCTGAAAACAAGATTATTTCTAATTTTTAGCTCTTAACTTGGTCTAAAATATCTGTTTTCAACATTTTATGACTAAATAAGCTATAAATTGTACAATCCACACATAAAAGTGCAGAAATTGAAAAGAAACTTGAAATCTGAAAACAAGATTATTTCTAATTTTTAGCTCTTAACTTGGTCTAAAATATCTGTTTTCAACATTTTATGACTGAATAAGCTATAATATGTCTAATCCACACATAAAAGTGAATAAATTGAACAAAAACTTGAAATCTGAAAACAAGATTATTTCTAATTTTTAGCTCTTAACTTGGTCTAAAATATCTGTTTTCAACATTTTATGACTAAATAAGCTATAATATGTCTAATCCACACATAAAAGTGAATAAATTGAACAAAATCTTGAAATCTGAAAACAAGATTATTTCTAATTTTTAGCTCTTAACTTGGTCTAAAATATCTGTTTTCAACATTTTATGACTAAATAAGCTATAATATGTACAATCCACACATAAAGTGCAGAAATTGAAAAGAAACTTGAAATCTGAAAACAAGATTATTTCTAATTTTTAGCTCTTAACTTGGTCTAAAATATCTGTTTTCAACATTTTATGACTAAATAAACTATAATATGTCTAATCCACACATAAAAGTGAATAAATTGAACAAAAACTTGAAATCTGAAAACAAGATTATTTCTAATTTTTAGCTCTTAACTTGGTCTAAAATATCTGTTTTCAACATTTTATGACTAAATAAGCTATAATATGTCTAATCCACACATAAAAGTGAATAAATTGAACAAAATCTTGAAATCTGAAAACAAGATTATTTCTAATTTTTAGCTCTTAACTTGGTCTAAAATATCTGTTTTCAACATTTTATGACTAAATAAGCTATAATATGTACAATCCACACATAAAAGTGCAGAAATTGAAAAGAAACTTGAAATCTGAAAACAAGATTATTTCTAATTTTTACCTCTTAACTTGGTCTAAAATATCTGTTTTCAACATTTTATGACTAAATAAGCTATAATTTGTCTAATCCACACATAAAAGTGAATAAATTGAACAAAAACTTGAAATCTGAAAACAAGATTATTTCTAATTTTTAGCTTTTAACTTGGTCTAAAATATCTGTTTTCAACATTTTATGACTAAATAAGCTATAATATGTCTAATCCACACATAAAAGTGAATAATTGAACAAAATCTTGAAATCTGAAAACAAGATTATTTCTAATTTTTAGCTCTTAACTTGGTCTAAAATATCTGTTTTCAACATTTTATGACTAAATAAGCTATAATATGTCTAATCCACACATAAAAGTGAATAAATTGAACAAAACTTGAAATCTGAAAACAAGATTATTTCTAATTTTTGGCTCTTAACTTGGTCTAAAATATCTGTTTTCAACATTTTATGACTAAATAAGCTATAATATGTCTAATCCACACATAAAAGTGAATAATTTGAACAAAATCTTGAAATCTGAAAACAAGATTATTTCTAATTTTTAGCTCATAACTTGGTCTAAAATATCTGTTTTCAACATTTTATGACTAAATAAGCTATAATATGTACAATCCACACATAAAAGTGCAGAAATTGAAAAGAAACTTGAAATCTGAAAACAAGATTATTTCTAATTTTTAGCTCTTAACTTGGTCTAAAATATCTGTTTTCAACATTTTATGACTAAATAAGCTATAATATGTCTAATCCACACATAAAAGTGAATAAATTGAACAAAAACTTGAAATCTGAAAACAAGATTATTTCTAATTTTTAGCTCTTAACTTGGTCTAAAATATCTGTTTTCAACATTTTATGACTAAATAAGCTATAATATGTCTAATCCACACATAAAAGTGAATAAATTGAACAAAATCTTGAAATCTGAAAACAAGATTATTTCTAATTTTTGCTCTTAACTTGGTCTAAAATATCTGTATTCAACATTTTATGACTAAATAAGCTATAATATGTACAATCCACACATAAAAGTGCAGAAATTGAAAAGAAACATGAAATCTGAAAACAAGATTATTTCTAATTTTTAGCTCTTAACTTGGTCTAAAATATCTGTTTTCAACATTTTATGACTAAATAAGCTATAATAAGTCTAATCCACACATAAAAGTGAATAAATTGAACAAAAACTTGAAATCTGAAAACAAGATTATTTCTAATTTTTAGCTCTTAACTTGGTCTAAAATATCTGTTTTCAACATTTTATGACTAAATAAGCTATAATATGTCTAATCCACACATAAAAGTGAATAAATTGAACAAAATCTTGAAATCTGAAAACAAGATTATTTCTAATTTTTAGCTCTTAACTTGGTCTAAAATATCTGTTTTCAACATTTTATGACTAAATAAGCTATAATATGTACAATCCACACATAAAAGTGCAGAAATTGAAAAGAAACTTGAAATCTGAAAACAAGATTATTTCTAATTTTTAGCTCTTAACTTGGTCTAAAATATCTGTTTTCAACATTTTATGACTAAATAAGCTATAATATGTCTAATCCACACATAAAAGTGAATAAATTGAACAAAAACTTGAAATCTGAAAACAAGATTATTTCTAATTTTTAGCTCTTAACTTGGTCTAAAATATCTGTTTTCAACATTTTATGACTAAATAAGCTATAATATGTCTAATCCACACATAAAAGTGAATAAATTGAACAAAATCTTGAAATCTGAAAACAAGATTATTTCTAATTTTTAGCTCTTAACTTGGTCTAAAATATCTGTTTTCAACATTTTATGACTAAATAAGCTATAATATGTACAATCCACACATATAAGTGCAGAAATTGAAAAGAAACTTGAAATCTGAAAACAAGATTATTTCTAATTTTTAGCTCTTAACTTGGTCTAAAATATCTGTTTCAACATTTCTTGACTAAATAAGCTATAATATGTCTAATCCACACATAAAAGTGAATAAATTGAACAAAATCTTGAAATCTGAAAACAAGATTATTTCTAATTCTTAGCTCTTAACTTGGTCTAAAATATCTGTTTTCAACATTTTATGACTAAATAAGCTATAATATGTACAATCCACATATAAAAGTGAATAAATTGAACAAAATCTTGAAATCTGAAAACAAGATTATTTCTAATTTTTAGCTCTTAACTTGGTCTAAAATATCTGTTTTCAACATTTTATGACTAAATAAGCTATAATATGTCTAATCCACACATAAAAGTGAATAAATTGAACAAAAACTTGAAATCTGAAAACAAGATTATTTCTAATTTTTAGCTCTTAACTTGGTCTAAAATATCTGTTTTCAACATTTTGTGACTAAATAAGCTATA
Source organism: Crioceris asparagi (assembly GCA_958507055.1). Lineage (NCBI taxonomy): Eukaryota > Metazoa > Arthropoda > Insecta > Coleoptera > Chrysomelidae > Crioceris > Crioceris asparagi. Next base: position 20,683 of record CAUEHI010000414.1, read on the forward strand.
ATATGTCTAATCCACACATAAAAGTGAATAAATTGAACAAAATCTTGAAATCTGAAAACAAGATTATTTCTAATTTTTAGCTCTTAACTTGGTCTAAAATATCTGTTTTCAACATTTTATGACTAAATAAGCTATAATATGTACAATCCACACATAAAAGTGCAGAAATTGAAAAGAAACTTGAAATCTGAAAACAAGATTATTTCTAATTTTTAGCTCTTAACTTGGTCTAAAATATCTGTTTTCAACATTTTATGACTAAATAAGCTATAATATGTCTAATCCACACATAAAAGTGAATAAATTGAACAAAAACTTGAAATCTGAAAACAAGATTATTTCTAATTTTTAGCTCTTAACTTGGTCTAAAATATCTGTTTTCAACATTTTATGACTAAATAAGCTATAATATGTACAATCCACACATAAAAGTGCAGAAATTGAAAAGAAACTTGAAATCTGAAAACAAGATTATTTCTAATTTTTAGCTCTTAACTTGGTCTAAAATATCTGTTTTCAACATTTTATGACTAAATAAGCTGTAATATGTCTAATCCACACATAAAAGTGAATAAATTGAACAAAAACTTGAAATCTGAAAACAAGATTATTTCTAATTTTTAGCTCTTAACTTGGTCTAAAATATCTGTTTTCAACATTTTATGACTAAATAAGCTATAATATGTCTAATTCACACATAAAAGTGAATAAATTGAACAAAATCTTGAAATCTGAAAACAAGATTATTTCTAATTTTTAGCTCTTAACTTGGCCTAAAATATCTGTTTTCAACATTTTATGACTAAATAAGCTATAATATGTACAATCCACACATAAAAGTGCAGAAATTGAAAAGAAACTTGAAATCTGAAAACAAGATTATTTCTAATTTTTAGCTCTTAACTTGGTCTAAAATATCTGTTTTCAACATTTTATGACTAAATAAGCTATAATATGTACAATCCACACATAAAAGTGCAGAAATTGAAAAGAAACTTGAAATCTGAAAAAAGATTATTTCTAATTTTTAGCTCTTAACTTGGTCTAAAATATCTGTTTTCAACATTTTATGACTAAATAAGCTATAATATGTCTAATCCACACATAAAAGTGAATAAATTGAACAAAAACTTGAAATCTGAAAACAAGATTATTTCTAATTTTTAGCTCTTAACTTGGTCTAAAATATCTGTTTTCAACATTTTATGACTAAATAAGCTATAATATGTCTAATCCACACATAAAAGTGAATAAATTGAACAAAATCTTGAAATCTGAAAACAAGATTATTTCTAATTTTTAGCTCTTAACTTGGTCTAAAATATCTGTTTTCAACATTTTATGACTAAATAAGCTATAATATGTACAATCCACACATAAAAGTGCAGAAATTGAAAAGAAACTTGAAAGCTGAAAACAAGATTATTTCTAATTTTTAGCTCTTAACTTGGTCTAAAATATCTGTTTTCAACATTTTATGACTAAATAAGCTATAATATGTCTAATCCACACATAAAAGTGAATAAATTGAACAAAAACTTGAAATCTGAAAACAAGATTATTTCTAATTTTTAGCTCTTAACTTGGTCTAAAATATCTGTTTTCAACATTTTATGACTAAATAAGCTATAGTATGTCTAATCCACACATAAAAGTGAATAAATTGAACAAAATCTTGAAATCTGAAAACAAGATTATTTCTAATTTTTAGCTCTTAACTTGGTCTAAAATATCTGTTTTCAACATTTTATGACTAAATAAGCTATAATATGTACAATCCACACATAAAAGTGCAGAAATTGAAAAGAAACTTGAAATCTGAAAACAAGATTATTTCTAATTTTTAGCTCTTAACTTGGTCTAAAATATCTGTTTTCAACATTTTATGACTAAATAAGCTATAATATGTCTAATCCACACATAAAAGTGAATAAATTGAACAAAAACTTGAAATCTGAAAACAAGATTATTTCTAATTTTTAGCTCTTAACTTGGTCTAAAATATCTGTTTTCAACATTTTATGACTAAATAAGCTATAATATGTCTACTCCACACATAAAAGTGAATAAATTGAACAAAATCTTGAAATCTGAAAACAAGATTATTTCTAATTTTTAGCTCTTAACTTGGTCTAAAATATCTGTTTTCAACATTTTCTGACTAAATAAGCTATAATATGTACAATCCACACATAAAAGTGCAGAAATTGAAAAGAAACTTGAAATCTGAAAACAAGATTATTTCTAATTTTTAGCACTTAACTTGGTCTAAAATATCTGTTTTCAACATTTTATGACTAAATAAGCTATAATATGTCTAATCCACATATAAAAGTGAATAAATTGAACAAAAACTTGAAATCTGAAAACAAGTTTATTTCTAATTTTTAAATCTTAACTTGGTCTAAAATATCTGTTTTCAACATTTTATGACTAAATTAGCTATAATATGTCTAATCCACACATAAAAGTGAATAAATTGAACAAAATCTTGAAATCTGAAAACAAGATTATTTCTAATTTTTAGCTCTTAACTTGGTCTAAAATATCTGTTTTCAACATTTTATGACTAAATAAGCTATAATATGTACAATCCACACATAAAAGTGCAGAAATTGAAAAGAAACTTGAAATCTGAAAACAAGATTATTTCTAATTTTTAGCTCTTAACTTGGTCTAAAATATCTGTTTTCAACATATTATGACTAAATAAGCTATAATATGTCTAATCCACACATAAAAGTGAATAAATTGAACAAAAACTTGAAATCTGAAAACAAGATTATTTCTAATTTTTAGCTCTTAACTTGGTCTAAAATATCTGTTTTCGACATTTTATGACTAAATAAGCTATAATATGTCTAATCCACACATAAAAGTGAATAAATTGAACAAAATCTTGAAATCTGAAAACAAGATTATTTCTAATTTTTAGCTCTTAACTTGGTCTAAAATATCGGTTTTCAACATTTTATGACTAAATAAGCTATAATATGTACAATCCACACATAAAAGTGAATAAATTGAACAAAAACTTGAAATCTGAAAACAAGATTATTTCTAATTTTTAGCTCTTAACTTGGTCTAAAATATCTGTTTTCAACATTTTATGACTAAATAAGCTATAATATGTCTAATCCACACATAAAAGTGAATAAATTGAACAAAATCTTGAAATCTGAAAACAAGATTATTTCTAATTTTTAGCTCTTAACTTGGTCTAAAATATCTGTTTTCAACATTTTATGACTAAATAAGCTATAATATGTCTAATCCACACATAAAAGTGAATAAATTGAACAAAAACTTGAAATCTGAAAACAAGATTATTTCTAATTTTTAGCTCTTACTTGGTCTAAAATATCTGTTTCAACATTTTATGACTAAATAAGCTATAATATGTCTAATCCACACATAAAAGTGAATAAATTAAACAAAATCTTGAAATCTGAAAACAAGATTATTTCTAATTTTTAGCTCTTAACTTGGTCTAAAATATCTGTTTTCAACATTTTATGACTAAATAAGCTATAATATGTACAATCTACACATAAAAGTGAATAAATTGAACAAAATCTTGAAATCTGAAAACAAGATTATTTCTAATTTTTAGCTCTTAACTTGGTCTAAAATATCTGTTTTCAACATTTTATGACTAAATAAGCTATAATATGTCTAATCCACACATAAAAGTGAATAAATTGAACAAAAACTTGAAATCTGAAAACAAGATTATTTCTAATTTTTAGCTCTTAACTTGGTCTAAAATATCTGTTTTCAACATTTTATGACTAAATAAGCTATAATATGTCTAATCCACACATAAAAGTGAAAAAATTGAACAAAATCTTGAAATCTGAAAACAAGATGATTTCTAATTTTTAGCTCTTAACTTGGTCTAAAATATCTGTTTTCAACATTTTATGACTAAATAAGCTATAATATGTCTAATCCACACATAAAAGTGAAAAAATTGAACAAAATCTTGAAATCTGAAAACAAGATGATTTCTAATTTTTAGCTCTTAACTTGGTCTAAAATATCTGTTTTCAACATTTTATGACTAAATAAGCTGTAATATGTACAATCCACACATAAAAGTGCAGAAATTGAAAAGAAACTTGAAATCTGAAAACAAGATTATTTCTAATTTTTAGCTCTTAACTTGGTCTAAAATATCTGTTTTCAACATTTTATGACTAAATAAGCTATAATATGTCTAATCCACACATAAAAGTGAATAAATTGAACAAAAACTTGAAATCTGAAAACAAGATTATTTCTAATTTTTAGCTCTTAACTTGGTCTAAAATATCTGTTTTCAACATTTTATGACTAAATAAGCTATAATATGTCTAATCCACACATAAAAGTGAATAAATTGAACAAAATCTTGAAATCTGAAAACAAGATTATTTCTAATTTTTAGCTCTTAACTTGGTCTAAAATATCTGTTTTCAACATTTTATGACTAAATAAGCTATAATATGTACAATCCACACATAAAAGTGAATAAATTGAACAAAAACTTGAAATCTGAAAACAAGATTATTTCTAATTTTTAGCTCTTAACTTGGTCTAAAATATCTGTTTTCAACATTTTATGACTAAATAAGCTATAATATGTCTAATCCACACATAAAAGTGAATAAATTGAACAAAAACTTGAAATCTGAAAACAAGATTATTTCTAATTTTTAGCTCTTACCTTGGTCTAAAATATCTGTTTTCAACATTTTATGACTAAATAAGCTATAATATGTCTAATCCACACATAAAAGTGAATAAATTGAACAAAATCTTGAAATCTGAAAACAAGATTATTTCTAATTTTTAGCTCTTAACTTGGTCTAAAATATCTGTTTTCAACATTTTATGACTAAATAAGCTATAATATGTACAATCCACACATAAAAGTGAATAAATTGAAAAGAAACTTGAAATCTGAAAACAAGATTATTTCTAATTTTTAGCTCCTAACTTGGTCTAAAATATCTGTTTTCAACATTTTATGACTAAATAAGCTATAATATGTACAATCCACACATAAAAGTGCAGAAATTGAACAAAATCTTGAAATCTGAAAACAAGATTATTTCTAATTTTTAGATCTTAACTTGGTATAAAATATCTGTTTTCAACATTTTATGACTAAATAAGCTATAATATGTACAATCCACACATAAAAGTGCAGAAATTGAAAAGAAACTTGAAATCTGAAAACAAGATTATTTCTAATTTTTAGCTCTTAACTTGGTCTAAAATATCTGTTTTCAACATTTTATGACTAAATAAGCTATAATATGTCTAATCCACACATAAAAGTGAATAAATTGAACAAAAACTTGAAATCTGAAAACAAGATTATTTCTAATTTTTAGCTCTTAACTTGGTCTAAAATATCTGTTTTCAACATTTTATGACTAAATAAGCTATAATATGTCTAATCCACACATAAAAGTGAATAAATTGAACAAAATCTTGAAATCTGAAAACAAGATTATTTCTAATTTTTAGCTCTTAACTTGGTCTAAAATATCTGTTTTCAACATTTTATGACTAAATAAGCTATAATATGTACAATCCACAATAAAAGTGCAGAAATTGAAAAGAAACTTGAAATCTGAAAACAAGATTATTTCTAATTTTTAGCTCTTAACTTGGTCTAAAATATCTGTTTTCAACATTTTATGACTAAATAAGCTATAATATGTCTAATCCACACATAAAAGTGAATAAATTGAACAAAAACTTGAAATCTGAAAACAAGATTATTTCTAATTTTTAGCTCTTAACTTGGTCTAAAATATCTGTTTTCAACATTTTATGACTAAATAAGCTATAATATGTCTAATCCACACATAAAAGTGAATAAATTGAACAAAAACTTGAAATCTGAAAACAAGATTATTTCTAATTTTTAGCTCTTAACTTGGTCTAAAATATCTGTTTTCAACATTTTATGACTAAATAAGCTATAATATGTCTAATCCACACATAAAAGTGAATAAATTGAACAAAAACTTGAAATCTGAAAACAAGATTATTTCTAATTTTTAGCTCTTAACTTGGTCTAAAATATCTGTTTTCAACATTTTATGACTAAATAAGCTATATATGTCTAATCCACACATAAAAGTGAATAAATTGAACAAAATCTTGAAATCTGAAAACAAGATTATTTCTAATTTTTAGCTCTTAACTTGGTCTAAAATATCTGTTTTCAACATTTTATGACTAAATAAGCTATAATATGTCTAATCCACACATAAAAGTGAATAAATTGAACAAAATCTTGAAATCTGAAAACAAGATTATTTCTAATTTTTAGCTCCTAACATGGTCTAAAATATCTGTTTTCAACATTTTATGACTAAATAAGCTATAATATGTACAATCCACACATAAAAGTGCAGAAATTGAAAAGAAACTTGAAATCTGTCTAATCTAATGTACAATCCACACATAAAAGTGCAGAAATTGAAAAGAAACTTGAAATCTGAAAACAAGATTATTTCTAATTTTTAGCTCTTAACTTGGTCTAAAATATCTGTTTTCAACATTTTATGACTAAATAAGCTATAATATGTCTAATCCACACATAAAAGTGAATAAATTGAACAAAAACTTGAAATCTGAAAACAAGATTATTTCTAATTTTTAGCTCTTAACTTGGTCTAAAATATCTGTTTTCAACATTTTATGACTAAATAAGCTATAATATGTCTAATCCACACATAAAAGTGAATAAATTGAACAAAAACTTGAAATCTGAAAACAAGATTATTTCTAATTTTTAGCTCTTAACTTGGTCTAAAATATCTGTTTTCAACATTTATGACTAAATAAGCTATAATATGTCTATCCACACATAAAAGTGAATAAATTGAACAAATTCTTGAAATCTGAAAACAAGATTATTTCTAATTTTTAGCTCTTAACTTGGTCTAAAATATCTGTTTTCAA
>CAUEHI010000415.1:0-46353 GCA_958507055.1 Crioceris asparagi
TTTTGTTCAATTTATTCACTTTTATGTGTGGATTAGACATATTATAGCTTATTTAGTCATAAAATGTTGAAAACAGATATTTTAGACCAAGTTAAGAGCTAAAAATTAGAAATAATCTTGTTTTCAGATTTCAAGTTTCTTTTCAATTTCTGCACTTTTATGTGTGGATTGTACATATTATAGCTTATTTAGTCATAAAATGTTGAAAACAGATATTTTAGACCAAGTTAAGAGCTGAAAATTAGAAATAATCTTGTTTTCAGATTTCAAGATTTTGTTCAATTTATTCACTTTTATGTGTGGATTAGACATATTATAGCTTATTTAGTCATAAAATGTTGAAAACAGATATTTTAGACCAAGTTAAGAGCTAAAAATTAGAAATAATCTTGTTTTCAGATTTCAAGTTTTTGTTCAATTTATTCACTTTTATGTGTGGATTAGACATATTATAGCTTATTTAGTCATAAAATGTTGAAAACAGATATTTTAGACCAAGTTAAGAGCTAAAAATTAGAAATAATCTTGTTTTCAGATTTCATGTTTCTTTTCAATTTCTGCACTTTTATGTGTGGATTGTACATATTATAGCTTATTTAGTCATAAAATGTTGAAAACAGATATTTTAGACCAAGTTAAGAGCTAAAAATTAGAAATAATCTTGTTTTCAGATTTCAAGATTTTGTTCAATTTATTCACTTTTATGTGTGGATTAGACATATTATAGCTTATTTAGTCATAAAATGTTGAAAACATATATTTTAGACCAAGTTAAGAGCTAAAAATTAGAAATAATCTTGTTTTCAGATTTCAAGATTTTGTTCAATTTATTCACTTTTATGTGTGGATTAGACATATTATAGCTTATTTAGTCATAAAATGTTGAAAACAGATATTTTAGACCAAGTTAAGAGCTAAAAATTAGAAATAATCTTGTTTTCAGATTTCAAGTTTTTGTTCAATTTATTCACTTTGATGTGTGGATTAGACATATTATAGCTTATTCAGTCATAAAATGTTGAAAACAGATATTTTAGACCAAGTTAAGAGCTAAAAATTAGAAATAATCTTGTTTTCAGATTTCAAGTTTCTTTTCAATTTCTGCACTTTTATGTGTGGATTGTACATATTATAGCTTATTTAGTCATAAAATATTGAAAACAGATATTTTAGACCAAGTTAAGAGCTAAAAATTAGAAATAATCTTGTTTTCGGATTTCAAGATTTTGTTCAATTTATTCACTTTTATGTGTGGATTAGACATATTATAGCTTATTTAGTCATAAAATGTTGAAAACAGATATTTTAGACCAAGTTATGGGCTAAAAATTAGAAATAATCTTGTTTTCAGATTTCAAGTTTTTGTTCAATTATTCACTTTTATGTGTGGATTAGACATATTATAGCTTATTTAGTCATAAAATGTTGAAAACAGATATTTTAGACCAAGTTAAGAGCTAAAAATTAGAAATAATCTTGTTTTCAGATTTCAAGTTTCTTTTCAATTTCTGCACTTTTATGTGTGGATTGTACATATTATAGCTTATTTAGTCATAAAATGTTGAAAACAGATATTTTAGACCAAGTTAAGAGCTAAAAATTAGAAATAATCTTGTTTTCAGATTTCAAGTTTCTTTTCAATTTCTGCACTTTTATGTGTGGATTGTACATATTATAGCTTATTTAGTCATAAAATGTTGAAAACAGATATTTTAGACCAAGTTAAGAGCTAAAATTAGAAATAATCTTGTTTTCAGATTTCAAGATTTTGTTCAATTTATTCACTTTTATGTGTGGATTAGACATATTATAGCTTATTTAGTCATAAAATGTTGAAAACAGATATTTTAGACCAAGTTAAGAGCTAAAAATTAGAAATAATCTTGTTTTCAGATTTCAAGATTTTGTTCAATTTATTCACTTTTATGTGTGGATTAGACATATTATAGCTTATTTAGTCATAAAATGTTGAAAACAGATATTTTAGACCAAGTTAAGAGCTAAAAATTAGAAATAATCTTGTTTTCAGATTTCAAGTTTCTTTCAATTTCTGCACTTTTATGTGTGGATTGTACATATTATAGCTTATTTAGTCATAAAATGTTGAAAACAGATATTTTAGACCAAGTTAAGAGCTAAAAATTAGAAATAATCTTGTTTTCAGATTTCAAGTTTCTTTTCAATTTCTGCACTTTTATGTGTGGATTGTACATATTATAGCTTATTTAGTCATAAAATGTTGAAAACAGATATTTTAGACCAAGTTAAGAGCTAAAAATTAGAAATAATCTTGTTTTCAGATTTCAAGATTTTGTTCAATTTATTCACTTTTATGTGTGGATTAGACATATTATAGCTTATTTAGTCATAAAATGTTGAAAACAGATATTTTAGACCAAGTTTATGAGCTAAAAATTAGAAATAATCTTGTTTTCAGATTTCAAGTTTTTGTTCAATTTATTCACTTTTATGTGTGGATTAGACATATTATAGCTTATTTAGTCATAAAATGTTGAAAACAGATATTTTAGACCAAGTTAAGAGCTAAAAATTAGAAATAATCTTGTTTTCAGATTTCAAGTTTCTTTTCAATTTCTGCACTTTTATGTGTGGATTGTACATATTATAGCTTATTTAGTCATAAAATGTTGAAAACAGATATTTTAGACCAAGTTAAGAGCTAAAAATTAGAAATAATCCTGTTCTCAGATTTCAAGATTTTGTTCAATTTATTCACTTTTATGTGTGGATTAGACATATTATAGCTTATTTAGTCATAAAATGTTGAAAACAGATATTTTAGACCAAGTTAAGAGCTAAAAATTAGAAATAATCTTGTTTTCAGATTTCAAGTTTTTGTTCAATTTATTCACTTTTATGTGTGGATTAGACATGTTATAGCTTATTTAGTCATAAAATGTTGAAAACAGATATTTTAGACCAAGTTAAGAGCTAAAAATTAGAAATAATCTTGTTTTCAGATTTCAAGTTTCTTTTCAATTTCTGCACTTTTATGTGTGGATTGTACATATTATAGCTTATTTAGTCATAAAATGTTGAAAACAGATATTTTAGACCAAGTTAAGAGCTAAAAATTAGAAATAATCTTGTTTTCAGATTTCAAGATTTTGTTCAATTTATTCACTTTTATGTGTGGATTAGACATATTATAGCTTATTTAGTCATAAAATGTTGAAAACAGATATTTTAGACCAAGTTAAGAGCAAAAAATTAGAAATAATCTTGTTTTCAGATTTCAAGTTTCTTTTCAATTTCTGCACTTTTATGTGTGGATTGTACATATTATAGCTTATTTAGTCATAAAATGTTGAAAACAGATATTTTAGACCAAGTTAAGAGCTAAAAATTAGAAATAATCTTGTTTTCAGATTTCAAGATTTTGTTCAATTTATTCACTTTTATGTGTGGATTAGACATATTATAGCTTATTTAGTCATAAAATGTTGAAAACAGATATTTTAGACCAAGTTAAGAGCTAAAAATTAGAAATAATCTTGTTTTCAGATTTCAAGTTTCTTTTCAATTTCTGCACTTTTATGTGTGGATTGTACATATTATAGCTTATTTAGTCATAAAATGTTGAAAACAGATATTTTAGACCAAGTTAAGAGCTAAAAATTAGAAATAATCTTGTTTTCAGATTTCAAGTTTCTTTTCAATTTCTGCACTTTTATGTGTGGATTGTACATATTATAGCTTATTTAGTCATAAAATGTTGAAAACAGATATTTTAGACCAAGTTAAGAGCTAAAAATTAGAAATAATCTTGTTTTCAGATTTCAAGATTTTGTTCAATTTATTCACTTTTATGTGTGGATTAGACATATTATAGCTTATTTAGTCATAAAATGTTGAAAACAGATATTTTAGACCAAGTTAAGAGCTAAAAATTAGAAATAATCTTGTTTTCAGATTTCAAGTTTCTTTTCAATTTCTGCACTTTTATGTGTGGATTGTACACATTATAGCTTATTTAGTCATAAAATGTTGAAAACAGATATTTTAGACCAAGTTAAGAGCTAAAAATTAGAAATAATCTTGTTTTCAGATTTCAAGTTTCTTTTCAATTTCTGCACTTTTATGTGTGGATTGTACATATTATAGCTTATTTAGTCATAAAATGTTGAAAACAGATATTTTAGACCAAGTTAAGAGCTAAAAATTAGAAATAATCATGTTTTCAGATTTCAAGATTTTGTTCAATTTATTCACTTTTATGTGTAGATTAGACATATTATAGCTTATTTAGTCATAAAATGTTGAAAACAGATATTTTAGACCAAGTTAAGAGCTAAAAATTAGAAATAATCTTGTTTTCAGATTTCAAGTTTTTGTTCAATTTATTCACTTTTATGTGTGGATTAGACATATTATAGCTTATTTAGTCATAAAATGTTGAAAAAAGATATTTTAGACCAAGTTAAGAGCTAAAAATTAGAAATAATCTTGTTTTCAGATTTCATGTTTCTTTTCAATTTCTGCACTTTTATGTGTGGATTGTACATATTATAGCTTATTTAGTCATAAAATGTTGAAAACAGATATTTTAGACCAAGTTAAGAGCTAAATATTAGAAATAATCTTGTTTTCAGATTTCAAGATTTTGTTCAATTTATTCACTTTTATGTGTGGATTAGACATATTATAGCTTATTTAGTCATAAAATGTTGAAAACAGATATTTTAGACCAAGTTAAGAGCTAAAAATTAGAAATAATCTTGTTTTCAGATTTCAAGTTTCTTTTCAATTTCTGCACTTTTATGTGTGGATTGTACATATTATAGCTTATTTAGTCATAAAATGTTGAAAACATATATTTTAGACCAAGTTAAGAGCTAAAAATTAGAAATAATCTTGTTTTCAGATTTCAAGATTTTGTTCAATTTATTCACTTTTATGTGTGGATTCGACATATTATAGCTTATTTAGTCATAAAATGTTGAAAACAGATATTTTAGACCAAGTTAAGAGCTAAAAATTAGAAATAATCTTGTTTTCAGATTTCAAGTTTTTGTTCAATTTATTCAGTTTTATGTGTGGATTAGACATATTATAGCTTATTTAGTCATAAAATGTTGAAAACAGATATTTTAGACCAAGTTAAGAGCTAAAAATTAGAAATAATCTTGTTTTCAGATTTCAAGTTTCTTTTCAATTTCTGCACTTTTATGTGTGGATTGTACATATTATAGCTTATTTAGTCATAAAATGTTGAAAACAGATATTTTAGACCAAGTTAAGAGCTAAAAATTAGAAATAATCTTGTTTTCAGATTTCAAGATTTTGTTCAATTTATTCACTTTATGTGTGGATTAGACATATTATAGCTTATTTAGTCATAAAATGTTGAAAACAGATATTTTAGACCAAGTTAAGAGCTAAAAATTAGAAATAATCTTGTTTTCAGATTTCAAGATTTTGTTCAATTTATTCACTTTTATGTGTGGATTAGACATATTATAGCTTATTTAGTCATAAAATGTTGAAAACAGATATTTTAGACCAAGTTAAGAGCTAAAAATTAGAAATAATCTTGTTTCAGATTTCAAGATTTTGTTCAATTTATTCACTTTTATGTGTAGATTAGACATATTATAGCTTATTTAGTCATAAAATGTTGAAAACAGATATTTTAGACCAAGTTAAGAGCTAAAAATTAGAAATAATCTTGTTTTCAGATTTCAAGTTTTTGTTCAATTTATTCACTTTTATGTGTGGATTAGACATATTATAGCTTATTTAGTCATAAAATGTTGAAAAAAGATATTTTAGACCAAGTTAAGAGCTAAAAATTAGAAATAATCTTGTTTTCAGATTTCAAGTTTCTTTTCAATTTCTGCACTTTTATGTGTGGATTGTACATATTATAGCTTATTTAGTCATAAAATGTTGAAAACAGATATTTTAGACCAAGTTAAGAGCTAAAAATTAGAAATAATCTTGTTTTCAGATTTCAAGATTTTGTTCAATTTATTCACTTTTATGTGTGGATTAGACATATTATAGCTTATTTAGTCATAAAATGTTGAAAACAGATATTTTAGACCAAGTTAAGAGCTAAAAATTAGAAATAATCTTGTTTTCAGATTTCAAGTTTCTTTTCAATTTCTGCACTTTTATGTGTGGATTGTACATATTATAGCTTATTTAGTCATAAAATGTTGAAAACAGATATTTTAGACCAAGTTAAGAGCTGAAAATTAGAAATAATCTTGTTTTCAGATTTCAAGATTTTGTTCAATTTATTCACTTTTATGTGTGGATTAGACATATTATAGCTTATTTAGTCATAAAATGTTGAAAACAGATATTTTAGACCAAGTTAAGAGCTAAAAATTAGAAATAATCTTGTTTTCAGATTTCAAGTTTTTGTTCAATTTATTCACTTTTATGTGTGGATTAGACATATTATAGCTTATTTAGTCATAAAATGTTGAAAACAGATATTTTAGACCAAGTTAAGAGCTAAAAATTAGAAATAATCTTGTTTTCAGATTTCATGTTTCTTTTCAATTTCTGCACTTTTATGTGTGGATTGTACATATTATAGCTTATTTAGTCATAAAATGTTGAAAACAGATATTTTAGACCAAGTTAAGAGCTAAAAATTAGAAATAATCTTGTTTTCAGATTTCAAGATTTTGTTCAATTTATTCACTTTTATGTGTGGATTAGACATATTATAGCTTATTTAGTCATAAAATGTTGAAAACATATATTTTAGACCAAGTTAAGAGCTAAAAATTAGAAATAATCTTGTTTTCAGATTTCAAGATTTTGTTCAATTTATTCACTTTTATGTGTGGATTAGACATATTATAGCTTATTTAGTCATAAAATGTTGAAAACAGATATTTTAGACCAAGTTAAGAGCTAAAAATTAGAAATAATCTTGTTTTCAGATTTCAAGTTTTTGTTCAATTTATTCACTTTGATGTGTGGATTAGACATATTATAGCTTATTCAGTCATAAAATGTTGAAAACAGATATTTTAGACCAAGTTAAGAGCTAAAAATTAGAAATAATCTTGTTTTCAGATTTCAAGTTTCTTTTCAATTTCTGCACTTTTATGTGTGGATTGTACATATTATAGCTTATTTAGTCATAAAATATTGAAAACAGATATTTTAGACCAAGTTAAGAGCTAAAAATTAGAAATAATCTTGTTTTCGGATTTCAAGATTTTGTTCAATTTATTCACTTTTATGTGTGGATTAGACATATTATAGCTTATTTAGTCATAAAATGTTGAAAACAGATATTTTAGACCAAGTTAAGGGCTAAAAATTAGAAATAATCTTGTTTTCAGATTTCAAGTTTTTGTTCAATTTATTCACTTTTATGTGTGGATTAGACATATTATAGCTTATTTAGTCATAAAATGTTGAAAACAGATATTTTAGACCAAGTTAAGAGCTAAAAATTAGAAATAATCTTGTTTTCAGATTTCAAGTTTCTTTTCAATTTCTGCACTTTTATGTGTGGATTGTACATATTATAGCTTATTTAGTCATAAAATGTTGAAAACAGATATTTTAGACCAAGTTAAGAGCTAAAAATTAGAAATAATCTTGTTTTCAGATTTCAAGTTTCTTTTCAATTTCTGCACTTTTATGTGTGGATTGTACATATTATAGCTTATTTAGTCATAAAATGTTGAAAACAGATATTTTAGACCAAGTTAAGAGCTAAAAATTAGAAATAATCTTGTTTTCAGATTTCAAGATTTTGTTCAATTTATTCACTTTTATGTGTGGATTAGACATATTATAGCTTATTTAGTCATAAAATGTTGAAAACAGATATTTTAGACCAAGTTAAGAGCTAAAAATTAGAAATAATCTTGTTTTCAGATTTCAAGATTTTGTTCAATTTATTCACTTTTATGTGTGGATTAGACATATTATAGCTTATTTAGTCATAAAATGTTGAAAACAGATATTTTAGACCAAGTTAAGAGCTAAAAATTAGAAATAATCTTGTTTTCAGATTTCAAGTTTCTTTTCAATTTCTGCACTTTTATGTGTGGATTGTACATATTATAGCTTATTTAGTCATAAAATGTTGAAAACAGATATTTTAGACCAAGTTAAGAGCTAAAAATTAGAAATAATCTTGTTTTCAGATTTCAAGTTTCTTTTCAATTTCTGCACTTTTATGTGTGGATTGTACATATTATAGCTTATTTAGTCATAAAATGTTGAAAACAGATATTTTAGACCAAGTTAAGAGCTAAAAATTAGAAATAATCTTGTTTCAGATTTCAAGATTTTGTTCAATTTATTCACTTTTATGTGTGGATTAGACATATTATAGCTTATTTAGTCATAAAATGTTGAAAACAGATATTTTAGACCAAGTTTATGAGCTAAAAATTAGAAATAATCTTGTTTTCAGATTTCAAGTTTTTGTTCAATTTATTCACTTTTATGTGTGGATTAGACATATTATAGCTTATTTAGTCATAAAATGTTGAAAACAGATATTTTAGACCAAGTTAAGAGCTAAAAATTAGAAATAATCTTGTTTTCAGATTTCAAGTTTCTTTTCAATTTCTGCACTTTTATGTGTGGATTGTACATATTATAGCTTATTTAGTCATAAAATGTTGAAAACAGATATTTTAGACCAAGTTAAGAGCTAAAAATTAGAAATAATCCTGTTCTCAGATTTCAAGATTTTGTTCAATTTATTCACTTTTATGTGTGGATTAGACATATTATAGCTTATTTAGTCATAAAATGTTGAAAACAGATATTTTAGACCAAGTTAAGAGCTAAAAATTAGAAATAATCTTGTTTTCAGATTTCAAGTTTTTGTTCAATTTATTCACTTTTATGTGTGGATTAGACATGTTATAGCTTATTTAGTCATAAAATGTTGAAAACAGATATTTTAGACCAAGTTAAGAGCTAAAAATTAGAAATAATCTTGTTTCAGATTTCAAGTTTCTTTTCAATTTCTGCACTTTTATGTGTGGATTGTACATATTATAGCTTATTTAGTCATAAAATGTTGAAAACAGATATTTTAGACCAAGTTAAGAGCTAAAAATTAGAAATAATCTTGTTTTCAGATTTCAAGATTTTGTTCAATTTATTCACTTTTATGTGTGGATTAGACATATTATAGCTTATTTAGTCATAAAATGTTGAAAACAGATATTTTAGACCAAGTTAAGAGCAAAAAATTAGAAATAATCTTGTTTTCAGATTTCAAGTTTCTTTTCAATTTCTGCACTTTTATGTGTGGATTGTACATATTATAGCTTATTTAGTCATAAAATGTTGAAAACAGATATTTTAGACCAAGTTAAGAGCTAAAAATTAGAAATAATCTTGTTTTCAGATTTCAAGATTTTGTTCAATTTATTCACTTTTATGTGTGGATTAGACATATTATAGCTTATTTAGTCATAAAATGTTGAAAACAGATATTTTAGACCAAGTTAAGAGCTAAAAATTAGAAATAATCTTGTTTTCAGATTTCAAGTTTCTTTTCAATTTCTGCACTTTTATGTGTGGATTGTACATATTATAGCTTATTTAGTCATAAAATGTTGAAAACAGATATTTTAGACCAAGTTAAGAGCTAAAAATTAGAAATAATCTTGTTTTCAGATTTCAAGTTTCCTTTCAATTTCTGCACTTTTATGTGTGGATTGTACATATTATAGCTTATTTAGTCATAAAATGTTGAAAACAGATATTTTAGACCAAGTTAAGAGCTAAAAATTAGAAATAATCTTGTTTTCAGATTTCAAGATTTTGTTCAATTTATTCACTTTTATGTGTGGATTAGACATATTATAGCTTATTTAGTCATAAAATGTTGAAAACAGATATTTTAGACCAAGTTAAGAGCTAAAAATTAGAAATAATCTTGTTTTCAGATTTCAAGTTTTTGTTCAATTTATTCACTTTTATGTGTGGATTAGACATATTATAGCTTATTTAGTCATAAAATGTTGAAAACAGATATTTTAGACCAAGTTAAGAGCTAAAAATTAGAAATAATCTTGTTTTCAGATTTCAAGTTTCTTTTCAATTTCTGCACTTTTATGTGTGGATTGTACATATTATAGCTTATTTAGTAATAAAATGTTGAAAACAGATATTTTAGACCAAGTTAAGAGTTAAAAATTAGAAATAATCTTGTTTTCAGATTTCAAGATTTTGTTCAATTTATTTACTTTTATGTGTGGATTAGACATATTATAGCTTATTTAGTCATAAAATGTTGAAAACAGATATTTTAGACCAAGTTAAGAGCTAAAAATTAGAAATAATCTTGTTTTCAGATTTCAAGTTTTTGTTCAATTTATTCACTTTTATGTGTGGATTAGACATATTATAGCTTATTTAGTCATAAAATGTTGAAAACAGATATTTTAGACCAAGTTAAGAGCTAAAAATTAGAAATAATCTTTTTTTCAGATTTCAAGTTTCTTTTCAATTTCTGCACTTTTATGTGTGGATTGTACATATTATAGCTTATTTAGTCATAAAATGTTGAAAACAGATATTTTAGACCAAGTTAAGAGCTAAAAATTAGAAATAATCTTGTTTTCAGATTTCAAGATTTTGTTCAATTTATTCACTTTTATGTGTGGATTAGACATATTATAGCTTATTTAGTCATAAAATGTTGAAAACAGATATTTTAGACCAAGCTAAGAGCTAAAAATTAGAAATAATCTTGTTTTCAGATTTCAAGATTTTGTTCAATTTATTCACTTTTATGTGTGGATTAGACATATTATAGCTTATTTAGTCATAAAATGTTGAAAACAGATATTTTAGACCAAGTTAAGAGCTAAAAATTAGAAATAATCTTGTTTTCAGATTTCAAGTTTTTGTTCAATTTATTCACTTTTATGTGTGGATTAGACATATTATAGCTTATTTAGTCATAAAATGTTGAAAACAGATATTTTAGACCAAGTTAAGAGCTAAAAATTAGAAATAATCTTGTTTTCAGATTTCAAGTTTCTTTTCAATTTCTGCACTTTTATGTGTGGATTGTACATATTATAGCTTATTTAGTCATAAAATATTGAAAACAGATATTTTAGACCAAGTTAAGAGCTAAAAATTAGAAATAATCTTGTTTTCGGATTTCAAGATTTTGTTCAATTTATTCACTTTTATGTGTGGATTAGACATATTATAGCTTATTTAGTCATAAAATGTTGAAAACAGATATTTTAGACCAAGTTAAGAGCTAAAAATTAGAAATAATCTTGTTTTCAGATTTCAAGTTTCTTTTCAATTTCTGCACTTTTATGTGTGGATTGTACATATTATAGCTTATTTAGTCATAAAATGTTGAGAACAGATATTTTAGACCAAGTTAAGAGCTAAAAATTAGAAATAATCTTGTTTTCAGATTTCAAGATTTTGTTCAATTTATTCACTTTTATGTGTGGATTAGACATATTATAGCTTATTTAGTCATAAAATGTTGAAAACAGATATTTTAGACCAAGTTAAGAGCTAAAAATTAGAAATAATCTTGTTTTCAGATTTCAAGTTTCTTTTCAATTTCTGCACTTTTATGTGTGGATTGTACATATTATAGCTTATTTAGTCATAAAATGTTGAAAACAGATATTTTAGACCAAGTTAAGTGCTAAAAATTAGAAATAATCTTGTTTTCAGATTTCAAGTTTCTTTTCAATTTCTGCACTTTTATGTGTGGATTGTACATATTATAGCTTATTTAGTCATAAAATGTTGAAAACAGATATTTTAGACCAAGTTAAGAGCTAAAAATTAGAAATAATCTTGTTTTCAGATTTCAAGATTTTGTTCAATTTATTCACTTTTATGTGTGGATTAGACATATTATAGCTTATTTAGTCATAAAATGTTGAAAACAGATATTTTAGACCAAGTTAAGAGCTAAAAATTAGAAATAATCTTGTTTTCAGATTTCAAGTTTTTGTTCAATTTATTCACTTTTATGTGTGGATTGTACATATTATATCTTATTTAGTCATAAAATGTTGAAAACAGATATTTTAGACCAAGTTAAGAGCTAAAAATTAGAAATAATCTTGTTTTCAGATTTCAAGATTTTGTTCAATTTATTCACTTTTATGTGTAGATTAGACATATTATAGCTTATTTAGTCATAAAATGTTGAAAACAGATATTTTAGACCAAGTTAAGAGCTAAAAATTAGAAATAATCTTGTTTTCAGATTTCAAGTTTTTGTTCAATTTATTCACTTTTATGTGTGGATTAGACATATTATAGCTTATTTAGTCATAAAATGTTGAAAATAGATATTTTAGACCAAGTTAAGAGCTAAAAATTAGAAATAATCTTGTTCTCAGATTTCAAGTTTCTTTTCAATTTCTGCACTTTTATGTGTGGATTGTACATATTATAGCTTATTTAGTCATAAAATGTTGAAAACAGATATTTAAGACCAAGTTAAGAGCTAAAAATTAGAAATAATCTTGTTTTCAGATTTCAAGATTTTGTTCAATTTATTCACTTTTATGTGTGGATTAGACATATTATAGCTTATTTAGTCATAAAATGTTGAAAACAGATATTTTAGACCAAGTTAAGAGCTAAAAATTAGAAATAATCTTGTTTTCAGATTTCAAGTTTCTTTTCAATTTCTGCACTTTTATGTGTGGATTGTACATATTATAGCTTATTTAGTCATAAAATGTTGAAAACAGATATTTTAGACCAAGTTAAGAGCTAAAAATTAGAAATAATCTTGTTTTCAGATTTCAAGATTTTGTTCAATTTATTCACTTTTATGTGTGGATTAGACATATTATAGCTTATTTAGTCATAAAATGTTGAAAACAGATATTTTAGACCAAGTTAAGAGCTAAAAATTAGAAATAATCTTGTTTTCAGATTTCAAGTTTTTGTTCAATTTATTCACTTTTATGTGTGGATTAGACATATTATAACTTATTTAGTCATAAAATGTTGAAAACAGATATTTTAGACCAAGTTAAGAGCTAAAAATTAGAAATAATCTTGTTTTCAGATTTCAAGTTTCTTTTCAATTTCTGCACTTTTATGTGTGGATTGTACATATTATAGCTTATTTAGTCATAAAATGTTGAAAACAGATATTTTAGACCAAGTTAAGAGCTAAAAATTAGAAATAATCTTGTTTTCAGATTTCAAGATTTTGTTCAATTTATTCACTTTTATGTGTGGATTAGACATATTATAGCTTATTTAGTCATAAAATGTTGAAAACAGATATTTTAGACCAAGTTAAGAGCTAAAAATTAGAAATAATCTTGTTTTCAGATTTCAAGATTTTGTTCAATTTATTCACTTTTATGTGTGGATTAGACATATTATAGCTTATTTAGTCATAAAATGTTGAAAACAGATATTTTAGACCAAGTTAAGAGCTAAAAATTAGAAATAATCTTGTTTTCAGATTTCAAGTTTTTGTTCAATTTATTCACTTTTATGTGTGGATTAGACATATTATAGCTTATTTAGTCATAAAATGTTGAAAACAGATATTTTAGACCAAGTTAAGAGCTAAAAATTAGAAATAATCTTGTTTTCAGATTTCAAGTTTCTTTTCAATTTCTGCACTTTTATGTGTGGATTGTACATATTATAGCTTATTTAGTCATAAAATATTGAAAACAGATATTTTAGACCAAGTTAAGAGCTAAAAATTAGAAATAATCTTGTTTTCGGATTTCAAGATTTTGTTCAATTTATTCACTTTTATGTGAGGATTAGACATATTATAGCTTATTTAGTCATAAAATGTTGAAAACAGATATTTTAGACCAAGTTAAGGGCTAAAAATTAGAAATAATCTTGTTTTCAGATTTCAAGTTTTTGTTCAATTTATTCACTTTTATGTGTGGATTAGACATATTATAGCTTATTTAGTCATAAAATGTTGAAAACAGATATTTTAGACCAAGTTAAGAGCTAAAAATTAGAAATAATCTTGTTTTCAGATTTCAAGTTTCTTTTCAATTTCTGCACTTTTATATGTGGATTGTACATATTATAGCTTATTTAGTCATAAAATGTTGAAAACAGATATTTTAGACCAAGTAAGAGCTAAAAATTAGAAATAATCTTGTTTTCAGATTTCAAGTTTCTTTTCAATTTCTGCACTTTTATGTGTGGATTGTACATATTATAGCTTATTTAGTCATAAAATGTTGAAAACAGATATTTTAGACCAAGTTAAGAGCTAAAAATTAGAAATAATCTTGTTTTCAGATTTCAAGATTTTGTTCAATTTATTCACTTTTATGTGTGGATTAGACATATTATAGCTTATTTAGTCATAAAATGTTGAAAACAGATATTTTAGACCAAGTTAAGAGCTAAAAATTAGAAATAATCTTGTTTTCAGATTTCAAGTTTCTTTTCAATTTCTGCACTTTTATGAGTGGATTGTACATATTATAGCTTATTTAGTCATAAAATGTTGAAAACAGATATTTTAGACCAAGTTAAGAGCTAAGAATTAGAAATAATCTTGTTTTCAGATTTCAAGTTTCTTTTCAATTTCTGCACTTTTATGTGTGGATTGTACATATTATAGCTTATTTAGTCATAAAATGTTGAAAACAGATATTTTAGACCAAGTTAAGAGCTAAAAATTAGAAATAATCTTGTTTTCAGATTTCAAGATTTTGTTCAATTTATTCACTTTTATGTGTGGATTAGACATATTATAGCTTATTTAGTCATAAAATGTTGAAAACAGATATTTTAGACCAAGTTAAGAGCTAAAAATTAGAAATAATCTTGTTTTCAGATTTCAAGTTTTTGTTCAATTTATTCACTTTTATGTGTGGATTAGACATATTATAGCTTATTTAGTCATAAAATGTTGAAAACAGATATTTTAGACCAAGTTAAGAGCTAAAAATTAGAAATAATCTTGTTTTCAGATTTCAAGTTTCTTTTCAATTTCTGCACTTTTATGTGTGGATTGTACATATTATAGCTTATTTAGTCATAAAATGTTGAAAACAGATATTTTAGACCAAGTTAAGAGCTAAAAATTAGAAATAATCCTGTTTTCAGATTTCAAGATTTTGTTCAATTTATTCACTTTTATGTGTGGATTAGACATATTATAGCTTATTTAGTCATAAAATGTTGAAAACAGATATTTTAGACCAAGTTAAGAGCTAAAAATTAGAAATAATCTTGTTTTCAGATTTCAAGTTTTTGTTCAATTTATTCACTTTTATGTGTGGATTAGACATGTTATAGCTTATTTAGTCATAAAATGTTGAAAACAGATATTTTAGACCAAGTTAAGAGCTAAAAATTAGAAATAATCTTGTTTTCAGATTTCAAGTTTCTTTTCAATTTCTGCACTTTTATGTGTGGATTGTACATATTATAGCTTATTTAGTCATAAAATGTTGAAAACAGATATTTTAGACCAAGTTAAGAGCTAAAAATTAGAAATAATCTTGTTTTCAGATTTCAAGATTTTGTTCAATTTATTCACTTTTATGTGTGGATTAGACATATTATAGCTTATTTAGTCATAAAATGTTGAAAACAGATATTTTAGACCAAGTTAAGAGCTAAAAATTAGAAATAATCTTGTTTTCAGATTTCAAGTTTCTTTTCAATTTCTGCACTTTTATGTGTGGATTGTACATATTATAGCTTATTTAGTCATAAAATGTTGAAAACAGATATTTTAGACCAAGTTAAGAGCTAAAAATTAGAAATAATCTTGTTTTCAGATTTCAAGATTTTGTTCAATTTATTCACTTTTATGTGTGGATTAGACATATTATAGCTTATTTAGTCATAAAATGTTGAAAACAGATATTTTAGACCAAGTTAAGAGCTAAAAATTAGAAATAATCTTGTTTTCAGATTTCAAGTTTCTTTTCAATTTCTGCACTTTTATGTGTGGATTGTACATATTATAGCTTATTTAGTCATAAAATGTTGAAAACAGATATTTTAGACCAAGTTAAGAGCTAAAAATTAGAAATAATCTTGTTTTCAGATTTCTAGTTTCTTTTCAATTTCTGCACTTTTATGTGTGGATTGTACATATTATAGCTTATTTAGTCATAAAATGTTGAAAACAGATATTTTAGACCAAGTTAAGAGCTAAAATTAGAAATAATCTTGTTTTCAGATTTCAAGATTTTGTTCAATTTATTCACTTTTATGTGTGGATTAGACATATTATAGCTTATTTAGTCATAAAATGTTGAAAACAGATATTTTAGACCAAGTTAAGAGCTAAAAATTAGAAATAATCTTGTTTTCAGATTTCAAGTTTTGTTCAATTTATTCACTTTTATGTGTGGATTAGACATATTATAGCTTATTTAGTCATAAAATGTTGAAAACAGATATTTTAGACCAAGTTAAGAGATAAAAATTAGAAATAATCTTGTTTTCAGATTTCAAGTTTCTTTTCAATTTCTGCACTTTTATGTGTGGATTGTACATATTATAGCTTATTTAGTCATAAAATGTTGAAAACAGATATTTTAGACCAAGTTAAGAGCTAAAAATTAGAAATAATCTTGTTTTCAGATTTCAAGATTTTGTTCAATTTATTCACTTTTATGTGTAGATTAGACATATTATAGCTTATTTAGTCATAAAATGTTGAAAACAGATATTTTAGACCAAGTTAAGAGCTAAAAATTAGAAATAATCTTGTTTTCAGATTTCAAGTTTTTGTTCAATTTATTCACTTTTATGTGTGGATTAGACATATTATAGCTTATTTAGTCATAAAATGTTGAAAACAGATATTTTAGACCAAGTTAAGAGCTAAAAATTAGAAATAATCTTGTTTTCAGATTTCAAGTTTCTTTTCAATTTCTGCACTTTTATGTGTGGATTGTACATATTATAGCTTATTTAGTCATAAAATGTTGAAAACAGATATTTTAGACCAAGTTAAGAGCTAAAAATTAGAAATAATCTTGTTTTCAGATTTCAAGATTTTGTTCAATTTATTCACTTTTATGTGTGGATTAGACATATTATAGCTTATTTAGTCATAAAATGTTGAAAACAGATATTTTAGACCAAGTTAAGAGCTAAAAATTAGAAATAATCTTGTTTTCAGATTTCAAGTTTCTTTTCAATTTCTGCACTTTTATGTGTGGATTGTACATATTATAGCTTATTTAGTCATAAAATGTTGAAAACAGATATTTTAGACCAAGTTAAGAGCTAAAAATTAGAAATAATCTTGTTTTCAGATTTCAAGATTTTGTTCAATTTATTCACTTTTATGTGTGGATTAGACATATTATAGCTTATTTAGTCATAAAATGTTGAAAACAGATATTTTAGACCAAGTTAAGAGCTAAAAATTAGAAATAATCTTGTTTTCAGATTTCAAGGTTTTGTTCAATTTATTCACTTTTATGTGTGGATTAGACATATTATAGCTTATTTAGTCATAAAATGTTGAAAACAGATATTTTAGACCAAGTTAAGAGCTAAAAATTAGAAATAATCTTGTTTTCAGATTTCAAGTTTCTTTTCAATTTCTGCACTTTTATGTGTGGATTGTACATATTATAGCTTATTTAGTCATAAAATGTTGAAAACAGATATTTTAGACCAAGTTAAGAGCTAAAAATTAGAAATAATCTTGTTTTCAGATTTCAAGATTTTGTTCAATTTATTCACTTTTATGTGTGGATTAGACATATTATAGCTTATTTAGTCATAAAATGTTGAAAACAGATATTTTAGACCAAGTTAAGAGCTAAAAATTAGAAATAATCTTGTTTTCAGATTTCAAGATTTTGTTCAATTTATTCACTTTTATGTGTGGATTAGACATATTATAGCTTATTTAGTCATAAAATGTTGAAAACAGATATTTTAGACCAAGTTAAGAGCTAAAAATTAGAAATAATCTTGTTTTCAGATTTCAAGTTTT
Source organism: Crioceris asparagi (assembly GCA_958507055.1). Taxonomy (NCBI): domain Eukaryota; kingdom Metazoa; phylum Arthropoda; class Insecta; order Coleoptera; family Chrysomelidae; genus Crioceris; species Crioceris asparagi. The sequence goes on from CAUEHI010000415.1 coordinate 17,948, forward strand.
TGTTCAATTTATTCACTTTTATGTGTGGATTAGACATATTATAGCTTATTTAGTCATAAAATGTTGAAAACAGATATTTTAGACCAAGTTAAGAGCTAAAAATTAGAAATAATCTTGTTTTCAGATTTCAAGTTTCTTTTCAATTTCTGCACTTTTATGTGTGGATTGTACATATTATAGCTTATTTAGTCATAAAATATTGAAAACAGATATTTTAGACCAAGTTAAGAGCTAAAAATTAGAAATAATCTTGTTTTCGGATTTCAAGATTTTGTTCAATTTATTCACTTTTATGTGTGGATTAGACATATTATAGCTTATTTAGTCATAAAATGTTGAAAACAGATATTTTAGACCAAGTTAAGGGCTAAAAATTAGAAATAATCTTGTTTTCAGATTTCAAGTTTTTGTTCAATTTATTCACTTTTATGTGTGGATTAGACATATTATAGCTTATTTAGTCATAAAATGTTGAAAACAGATATTTTAGACCAAGTTAAGAGCTAAAAATTAGAAATAATCTTGTTTTCAGATTTCGAGTTTCTTTTCAATTTCTGCACTTTTATGTGTGGATTGTACATATTATAGCTTATTTAGTCATAAAATGTTGAAAACAGATATTTTAGACCAAGTTAAGAGCTAAAAATTAGAAATAATCTTGTTTTCAGATTTCAAGTTTCTTTTCAATTTCTGCACTTTTATGTGTGGATTGTACATATTATAGCTTATTTAGTTATAAAATGTTGAAAACAGATATTTTAGACCAAGTTAAGAGCTAAAAATTAGAAATAATCTTGTTTTCAGATTTCAAGATTTTGTTCAATTTATTCACTTTTATGTGTGGATTAGACATATTATAGCTTATTTAGTCATAAAATGTTGAAAACAGATATTTTAGACCAAGTTAAGAGCTAAAAATTAGAAATAATCTTGTTTTCAGATTTCAAGTTTTTGTTCAATTTATTCACTTTTATGTGTGGATTAGACATATTATAGCTTATTTAGTCATAAAATGTTGAAAACAGATATTTTAGACCAAGTTAAGAGATAAAAATTAGAAATAATCTTGTTTTCAGATTTCAAGTTTCTTTTCAATTTCTGCACTTTTATGTGTGGATTGTACATATTATAGCTTATTTAGTCATAAAATGTTGAAAACAGATATTTTAGACCAAGTTAAGAGCTAAAAATTAGAAATAATCTTGTTTTCAGATTTCAAGATTTTGTTCAATTTATTCACTTTTATGTGTAGATTAGACATATTATAGCTTATTTAGTCATAAAATGTTGAAAACAGATATTTTAGACCAAGTTAAGAGCTAAAAATTAGAAATAATCTTGTTTTCAGATTTCAAGTTTTTGTTCAATTTATTCACTTTTATGTGTGGATTAGACATATTATAGCTTATTTAGTCATAAAATGTTGAAAACAGATATTTTAGACCAAGTTAAGAGCTAAAAATTAGAAATAATCTTGTTTTCAGATTTCAAGTTTCTTTTCAATTTCTGCACTTTTATGTGTGGATTGTACATATTATAGCTTATTTAGTCATAAAATGTTGAAAACAGATATTTTAGACCAAGTTAAGAGCTAAAAATTAGAAATAATCTTGTTTTCAGATTTCAAGATTTTGTTCAATTTATTCACTTTTATGTGTGGATTAGACATATTATAGCTTATTTAGTCATAAAATGTTGAAAACAGATATTTTAGACCAAGTTAAGAGCTAAAAATTAGAAATAATCTTGTTTTCAGATTTCAAGTTTCTTTTCAATTTCTGCACTTTTATGTGTGGATTGTACATATTATAGCTTATTTAGTCATAAAATGTTGAAAACAGATATTTTAGACCAAGTTAAGAGCTAAAAATTAGAAATAATCTTGTTTTCAGATTTCAAGATTTTGTTCAATTTATTCACTTTTATGTGTGGATTAGACATATTATAGCTTATTTAGTCATAAAATGTTGAAAACAGATATTTTAGACCAAGTTAAGAGCTAAAAATTAGAAATAATCTTGTTTTCAGATTTCAAGGTTTTGTTCAATTTATTCACTTTTATGTGTGGATTAGACATATTATAGCTTATTTAGTCATAAAATGTTGAAAACAGATATTTTAGACCAAGTTAAGAGCTAAAAATTAGAAATAATCTTGTTTTCAGATTTCAAGTTTCTTTTCAATTTCTGCACTTTTATGTGTGGATTGTACATATTATAGCTTATTTAGTCATAAAATGTTGAAAACAGATATTTTAGACCAAGTTAAGAGCTAAAAATTAGAAATAATCTTGTTTTCAGATTTCAAGATTTTGTTCAATTTATTCACTTTTATGTGTGGATTAGACATATTATAGCTTATTTAGTCATAAAATGTTGAAAACAGATATTTTAGACCAAGTTAAGAGCTAAAAATTAGAAATAATCTTGTTTTCAGATTTCAAGATTTTGTTCAATTTATTCACTTTTATGTGTGGATTAGACATATTATAGCTTATTTAGTCATAAAATGTTGAAAACAGATATTTTAGACCAAGTTAAGAGCTAAAAATTAGAAATAATCTTGTTTTCAGATTTCAAGTTTTTGTTCAATTTATTCACTTTTATGTGTGGATTAGACATATTATAGCTTATTTAGTCATAAAATGTTGAAAACAGATATTTTAGACCAAGTTAAGAGCTAAAAATTAGAAATAATCTTGTTTTCAGATTTCAAGTTTCTTTTCAATTTCTGCACTTTTATGTGTGGATTGTACATATTATAGCTTATTTAGTCATAAAATATTGAAAACAGATATTTTAGACCAAGTTAAGAGCTAAAAATTAGAAATAATCTTGTTTTCGGATTTCAAGATTTTGTTCAATTTATTCACTTTTATGTGTGGATTAGACATATTATAGCTTATTTAGTCATAAAATGTTGAAAACAGATATTTTAGACCAAGTTAAGGGCTAAAAATTAGAAATAATCTTGTTTTCAGATTTCAAGTTTTTGTTCAATTTATTCACTTTTATGTGTGGATTAGACATATTATAGCTTATTTAGTCATAAAATGTTGAAAACAGATATTTTAGACCAAGTTAAGAGCTAAAAATTAGAAATAATCTTGTTTTCAGATTTCGAGTTTCTTTTCAATTTCTGCACTTTTATGTGTGGATTGTACATATTATAGCTTATTTAGTCATAAAATGTTGAAAACAGATATTTTAGACCAAGTTAAGAGCTAAAAATTAGAAATAATCTTGTTTTCAGATTTCAAGTTTCTTTTCAATTTCTGCACTTTTATGTGTGGATTGTACATATTATAGCTTATTTAGTCATTAAATGTTGAAAACAGATATTTTAGACCAAGTTAAGAGCTAAAAATTAGAAATAATCTTGTTTTCAGATTTCAAGATTTTGTTCAATTTATTCACTTTTATGTGTGGATTAGACATATTATAGCTTATTTATTCATAAAATGTTGAAAACAGATATTTTAGACCAAGTTAAGAGCTAAAAATTAGAAATAATCTTGTTTTCAGATTTCAAGATTTTGTTCGATTTATTCACTTTTATGTGTGGATTAGTCATATTATAGCTTATTTAGTCATAAAATGTTGAAAACAGATATTTTAGACCAAGTTAAGAGCTAAAAATTAGAAATAATCTTGTTTTCAGATTTCAAGTTTCTTTTCAATTTCTGCACTTTTATGTGTGGATTGTACATATTATAGCTTATTTAGTCATAAAATGTTGAAAACAGATATTTTAGACCAAGTTAAGAGCTAAAAATTAGAAATAATCTTGTTTTCAGATTTCAAGATTTTGTTCAATTTATTCACTTTTATGTGTGGATTAGACATATTATAGCTTATTTAGTCATAAAATGTTGAAAACAGATATTTTAGACCAAGTTAAGAGCTAAAAATTAGAAATAATCTTGTTTTCAGATTTCAAGTTTTTGTTCAATTTATTCACTTTTATGTGTGGATTAGACATATTATAGCTTATTTAGTCATAAAATGTTGAAAACAGATATTTTAGACCAAGTTAAGAGCTAAAAATTAGAAATAATCTTGTTTTCAGATTTCAAGTTTCTTTTCAATTTCTGCACTTTTATGTGTGGATTGTACATATTATAGCTTATTTAGTCATAAAATGTTGAAAACAGATATTTTAGACCAAGTTGAGAGCTAAAAATTAGAAATAATCCTGTTTTCAGATTTCAAGATTTTGTTCAATTTATTCACTTTTATGTGTGGATTAGACATATTATAGCTTATTTAGTCATAAAATGTTGAAAACAGATATTTTAGACCAAGTTAAGAGCTAAAAATTAGAAATAATCTTGTTTTCAGATTTCAAGTTTTTGTTCAATTTATTCACTTTTATGTGTGGATTAGACATATTATAGCTTATTTAGTCATAAAATGTTGAAAACAGATATTTTAGACCAAGTTAAGAGCTAAAAATTAGAAATAATCTTGTTTTCAGATTTCAAGTTTCTTTTCAATTTCTGCACTTTTATGTGTGGATTGTACATATTATAGCTTATTTAGTCATAAAATGTTGAAAACAGATACTTTAGACCAAGTTAAGAGCTAAAAATTAGAAATAATCTTGTTTTCAGATTTCAAGATTTTGTTCAATTTATTCACTTTTATGTGTGGATTAGACATATTATAGCTTATTTAGTCATAAAATGTTGAAAACAGATATTTTAGACCAAGTTAAGAGCTATAAATTAGAAATAATCTTGTTTTCAGATTTCAAGTTTCTTTTCAATTTCTGCACTTTTATGTGTGGATTGTACATATTATAGCTTATTTAGTCATAAAATGTTGAAAACAGATAGTTTAGACTAAGTTAAGAGCTAAAAATTAGAAATAATCTTGTTTTCAGATTTCAAGATTTTGTTCAATTTATTCACTTTTATGTGTGGATTAGACATATTATAGCTTATTTAGTCATAAAATGTTGAAAACAGATATTTTAGACCAAGTTAAGAGCTAAAAATTAGAAATAATCTTGTTTTCAGATTTCAAGTTTCTTTTCAATTTCTGCACTTTTATGTGTGGATTGTACATATTATAGCTTATTTAGTCATAAAATGTTGAAAACAGATATTTTAGACCAAGTTAAGAGCTAAAAATTAGAAATAATCTTGTTTTCAGATTTCAAGTTTCTTTTCAATTTCTGCACTTTTATGTGTGGATTGTACATATTATAGCTTATTTAGTCATAAAATGTTGAAAACAGATATTTTAGACCAAGTTAAGAGCTAAAAATTAGAAATAATCTTGTTTTCAGATTTCAAGATTTTGTTCAATTTATTCTCTTTTATGTGTGGATTAGACATATTATAGCTTATTTAGTCATAAAATGTTGAAAACAGATATTTTAGACCAAGTTAAGAGCTAAAAATTAGAAATAATCTTGTTTTCAGATTTCAAGTTTCTTTTCAATTTCTGCACTTTTATGTGTGGATTGTACATATTATAGCTTATTTAGTCATAAAATGTTGAAAACAGATATTTTAGACCAAGTTAAGAGCTAAAAATTAGAAATAATCTTGTTTTCAGATTTCAAGATTTTGTTCAATTTATTCACTTTTATGTGTGGATTAGACATATTATAGCTTATTTAGTCATAAAATGTTGAAAACAGATATTTTAGACCAAGTTAAGAGCTAAAAATTAGAAATAATCTTGTTTTCAGATTTCAAGTTTCTTTTCAATTTCTGCACTTTTATGTGTGGATTGTACATATTATAGCTTATTTAGTCATAAAATGTTGAAAACAGATATTTTAGACCAAGTTAAGAGCTAAAAATTAGAAATAATCTTGTTTTCAGATTTCAAGTTTCTTTTCAATTTCTGCACTTTTATGTGTGGATTGTACATATTATAGCTTATTTAGTCATTAATTGTTGAAAACAGATATTTTAGACCAAGTTAAGAGCTAAAAATTAGAAATAATCTTATTTTCAGATTTCAAGATTTTGTTCAATTTATTCACTTTTATGTGTGGATTAGACATATTATAGCTTATTTAGTCATAAAATGTTGAAAACAGATATTTTAGACCAAGTTAAGAGCTAAAAATTAGAAATAATCTTGTTTTCAGATTTCAAGTTTTTGTTCAATTTATTCACTTTTATGTGTGGATTAGACATATTATAGCTTATTTAGTCATAAAATGTTGAAAACAGATATTTTAGACCAAGTTAAGAGCTAAAAATTAGAAATAATCTTGTTTTCAGATTTCAAGTTTCTTTTCAATTTCTGCACTTTTATGTGTGGATTGTACATATTATAGCTTATTTAGTCATAAAATGTTGAAAACAGATAGTTTAGACCAAGTTAAGAGTTAAAAATTAGAAATAATCTTGTTTTCAGATTTCAAGATTTTGTTCAATTTATTCACTTTTATGTGTAGATTAGACATATTATAGCTTATTTAGTCATAAAATGTTGAAAACAGATATTTTAGACCAAGTTAAGGGCTAAAAATTAGAAATAATCTTGTTTTCAGATTTTAAGTTTTTGTTCAATTTATTCACTTTTATGTGTGGATTAGACATATTATAGCTTATTTAGTCATAAAATGTTGAAAACAGATATTTTAGACCAAGTTAAGAGCTAAAAATTAGAAATAATCTTGTTTTCAGATTTCAAGTTTCTTTTCAATTTCTGCACTTTTATGTGTGGATTGTACATATTATAGCTTATTTAGTCATAAAATGTTGAAAACAGATATTTTAGACCAAGTTAAGAGCTAAAAATTAGAAATAATATTGTTTTCAGATTTCAAGATTTTGTTCAATTTATTCACTTTTATGTGTGGATTAGACATATTATAGCTTATTTAGTCATAAAATGTTGAAAACAGATATTTTAGACCAAGTTAAGAGCTAAAAATTAGAAATAATCTTGTTTTCAGATTTCAAGTTTCTTTTCAATTTCTGCACTTTTATGTGTGGATTGTACATATTATAGCTTATTTAGTCATAAAATGTTGAAAACAGATATTTTAGACCAAGTTAAGAGCTAAAAATTAGAAATAATCTTGTTTTCAGATTTCAAGATTTTGTTCAATTTATTCACTTTTATGTGTGGATTAGACATATTATAGCTTATTTAGTCATAAAATGTTGAAAACAGATATTTTAGACCAAGTTAAGAGCTAAAAATTAGAAATAATCTTGTTTTCAGATTTCAAGTTTTTGTTCAATTTATTCACTTTTATGTGTGGATTAGACATATTATAGCTTATTTAGTCATAAAATGTTGAAAACAGATATTTTAGACCAAGTTAAGAGCTAAAAATTAGAAATAATCTTTTTTTCAGATTTCAAGTTTCTTTTCAATTTCTGCACTTTTATGTGTGGATTGTACATATTATAGCTTATTTAGTCATAAAATGTTGAAAACAGATATTTTAGACCAAGTTAAGAGCTAAAAATTAGAAATAATCTTGTTTTCAGATTTCAAGATTTTGTTCAATTTATTCACTTTTATGTGTGGATTAGACATATTATAGCTTATTTAGTCATAAAATGTTGAAAACAGATATTTTAGACCAAGCTAAGAGCTAAAAATTAGAAATAATCTTGTTTTCAGATTTCAAGATTTTGTTCAATTTATTCACTTTTATGTGTGGATTAGACATATTATAGCTTATTTAGTCATAAAATGTTGAAAACAGATATTTTAGACCAAGTTAAGAGCTAAAAATTAGAAATAATCTTGTTTTCAGATTTCAAGTTTTTGTTCAATTTATTCACTTTTATGTGTGGATTAGACATATTATAGCTTATTTAGTCATAAAATGTTGAAAACAGATATTTTAGACCAAGTTAAGAGCTAAAAATTAGAAATAATCTTGTTTTCAGATTTCAAGTTTCTTTTCAATTTCTGCACTTTTATGTGTGGATTGTACATATTATAGCTTATTTAGTCATAAAATATTGAAAACAGATATTTTAGACCAAGTTAAGAGCTAAAAATTAGAAATAATCTTGTTTTCGGATTTCAAGATTTTGTTCAATTTATTCACTTTTATGTGTGGATTAGACATATTATAGCTTATTTAGTCATAAAATGTTGAAAACAGATATTTTAGACCAAGTTAAGAGCTAAAAATTAGAAATAATCTTGTTTTCAGATTTCAAGTTTCTTTTCAATTTCTGCACTTTTATGTGTGGATTGTACATATTATAGCTTATTTAGTCATAAAATGTTGAGAACAGATATTTTAGACCAAGTTAAGAGCTAAAAATTAGAAATAATCTTGTTTTCAGATTTCAAGATTTTGTTCAATTTATTCACTTTTATGTGTGGATTAGACATATTATAGCTTATTTAGTCATAAAATGTTGAAAACAGATATTTTAGACCAAGTTAAGAGCTAAAATTTAGAAATAATCTTGTTTTCAGATTTCAAGTTTCTTTTCAATTTCTGCACTTTTATGTGTGGATTGTACATATTATAGCTTATTTAGTCATAAAATGTTGAAATCAGATATTTTAGACCAAGTTAAGAACTAAAAATTAGAAATAATCTTGTTTTCAGATTTCAAGATTTTGTTCAATTTATTCACTTTTATGTGTGGATTAGACATATTATAGCTTATTTAGTCATAAAATGTTGAAAACAGATATTTTAGACCAAGTTAAGAGCTAAAAATTAGAAATAATCTTGTTTTCAGATTTCAAGTTTCTTTTCAGTTTCTGCACTTTTATGTGTGGATTGTACATATTATAGCTTATTTAGTCATAAAATGTTGAAAACAGATATTTTAGACCAAGTTAAGAGCTAAAAATTAGAAATAATCTTGTTTTCAGATTTCAAGATTTTGTTCAATTTATTCACTTTTATGTGTAGATTAGACATATTATAGCTTATTTAGTCATAAAATGTTGAAAACAGATATTTTAGACCAAGTTAAGAGCTAAAAATTAGAAATAATCTTGTTTTCAGATTTCAAGTTTTTGTTCAATTTATTCACTTTTATGTGTGGATTAGACATATTATAGCTTATTTAGTCATAAAATGTTGAAAATAGATATTTTAGACCAAGTTAAGAGCTAAAAATTAGAAATAATCTTGTTTTCAGATTTCAAGTTTCTTTTCAATTTCTGCACTTTTATGTGTGGATTGTACATATTATAGCTTATTTAGTCATAAAATGTTGAAAACAGATATTTTAGACCAAGTTAAGAGCTAAAAATTAGAAATAATCTTGTTTTCAGATATCAAGATTTTGTTCAATTTATTCACTTTTATGTGTGGATTAGACATATTATAGCTTTTTTAGTCATAAAATGTTGAAAACAGATATTTTAGACCAAGTTAAGAGCTAAAAATTAGAAATAATCTTGTTTTCAGATTTCAAGTTTCTTTTCAATTTCTGCACTTTTATGTGTGGATTGTACATATTATAGCTTATTTAGTCATAAAATGTTGAAAACAGATATTTTAGACCAAGTTAAGAGCTAAAAATTAGAAATAATCTTGTTTTCAGATTTCAAGATCTTGTTCAATTTATTCACTTTTATGTGTGGATTAGACATATTATAGCTTATTTAGTCATAAAATGTTGAAAACAGATATTTTAGACCAAGTTAAGAGCTAAAAATTAGAAATAATCTTGTTTTCAGATTTCAAGTTTTTGTTCAATTTATTCACTTTTATGTGTGGATTAGACATATTATAGCTTATTTAGTCATAAAATGTTGAAAACAGATATTTTAGACCAAGTTAAGAGCTAAAAATTAGAAATAATCTTGTTTTCAGATTTCAAGTTTCTTTTCAATTTCTGCACTTTTATGTGTGGATTGTACATATTATAGCTTATTTAGTCATAAAATGTTGAAAACAGATATTTTAGACCAAGTTAAGAGCTAAAAATTAGAAATAATCTTGTTTTCAGATTTCAAGATTTTGTTCAATTTATTCACTTTTATGTGTGGATTAGACATATTATAGCTTATTTAGTCATAAAATGTTGAAAACAGATATTTTAGACCAAGTTAAGAGCTAAAAATTAGAAATAATCTTGTTTTCAGATTTCAAGATTTTGTTCAATTTAATCACTTTTATGTGTGGATTAGACATATTATAGCTTATTTAGTCATAAAATGTTGAAAACAGATATTTTAGACCAAGTTAAGAGCTAAAAATTAGAAATAATCTTGTTTTCAGATTTCAAGTTTTTGTTCAATTTATTCACTTTTATGTGTGGATTAGACATATTATAGCTTATTTAGTCATAAAATGTTGAAAACAGATATTTTAGACCAAGTTAAGAGCTAAAAATTAGAAATAATCTTGTTTTCAGATTTCAAGTTTCTTTTCAATTTCTGCACTTTTATGTGTGGATTGTACATATTATAGCTTATTTAGTCATAAAATATTGAAAACAGATATTTTAGACCAAGTTAAGAGCTAAAAATTAGAAATAATCTTGTTTTCGGATTTCAAGATTTTGTTCAATTTATTCACTTTTATGTGTGGATTAGACATATTATAGCTTATTTAGTCATAAAATGTTGAAAACAGATATTTTAGACCAAGTTAAGAGCTAAAAATTAGAAATAATCTTGTTTTCAGATTTCAAGTTTCTTTTCAATTTCTGCACTTTTATGTGTGGATTGTACATATTATAGCTTATTTAGTCATAAAATGTTGAAAACAGATATTTTAGACCAAGTTAAGAGCTAAAAATTAGAAATAATCTTGTTTTCAGATTTCAAGTTTTTTTTCAATTTCTGCACTTTTATGTGTGGATTGTACATATTATAGCTTATTTAGTCATAAAATGTTGAAAACAGATATTTTAGACCAAGTTAAGAGCTAAAAATTAGAAATAATCTTGTTTTCAGATTTCAAGTTTCTTTTCAATTTCTGCACTTTTATGTGTGGATTGTACATATTATAGCTTATTTAGTCATAAAATGTTGAAAACAGATATTTTAGACCAAGTTAAGAGCTAAGAATTAGAAATAATCTTGTTTTCAGATTTCAAGTTTCTTTTCAATTTCTGCACTTTTATGTGTGGATTGTACATATTATAGCTTATTTAGTCATAAAATGTTGAAAACAGATATTTTAGACCAAGTTAAGAGCTAAAAATTAGAAATAATCTTGTTTTCAGATTTCAAGATTTTGTTCAATTTATTCACTTTTATGTGTGGATTAGACATATTATAGCTTATTTAGTCATAAAATGTTGAAAACAGATATTTTAGACCAAGTTAAGAGCTAAAAATTAGAAATAATCTTGTTTTCAGATTTCAAGTTTTTGTTCAATTTATTCACTTTTATGTGTGGATTAGACATATTATAGCTTATTTAGTCATAAAATGTTGAAAACAGATATTTTAGACCAAGTTAAGAGCTAAAAATTAGAAATAATCTTGTTTTCAGATTTCAAGTTTCTTTTCAATTTCTGCACTTTTATGTGTGGATTGTACATATTATAGCTTATTTAGTCATAAAATGTTGAAAACAGATATTTTAGACCAAGTTAAGAGCTAAAAATTAGAAATAATCCTGTTTTCAGATTTCAAGATTTTGTTCAATTTATTCACTTTTATGTGTGGATTAGACATATTATAGCTTATTTAGTCATAAAATGTTGAAAACAGATATTTTAGACCAAGTTAAGAGCTAAAAATTAGAAATAATCTTGTTTTCAGATTTCAAGTTTTTGTTCAATTTATTGACTTTTATGTGTGGATTAGACATGTTATAGCTTATTTAGTCATAAAATGTTGAAAACAGATATTTTAGACCAAGTTAAGAGCTAAAAATTAGAAATAATCTTGTTTTCAGATTTCAAGTTTCTTTTCAATTTCTGCACTTTTATGTGTGGATTGTACATATTATAGCTTATTTAGTCATAAAATGTTGAAAACAGATATTTTAGACCAAGTTAAGAGCTAAAAATTAGAAATAATCTTGTTTTCAGATTTCAAGATTTTGATCAATTTATTCACTTTTATGTGTGGATTAGACATATTATAGCTTATTTAGTCATAAAATGTTGAAAACAGATATTTTAGACCAAGTTAAGAGCTAAAAATTAGAAATAATCTTGTTTTCAGATTTCAAGTTTCTTTTCAATTTCTGCACTTTTATGTGTGGATTGTACATATTATAGCTTATTTAGTCATAAAATGTTGAAAACAGATATTTTAGACCAAGTTAAGAGCTAAAAATTAGAAATAATCTTGTTTTCAGATTTCAAGATTTTGTTCAATTTATTCACTTTTATGTGTGGATTAGACATATTATAGCTTATTTAGTCATAAAATGTTGAAAACAGATATTTTAGACCAAGTTAAGAGCTAAAAATTAGAAATAGTCTTGTTTTCAGATTTCAAGTTTCTTTTCAATTTCTGCACTTTTATGTGTGGATTGTACATATTATAGCTTATTTAGTCATAAAATGTTGAAAACAGATATTTTAGACCAAGTTAAGAGCTAAAAATTAGAAATAATCTTGTTTTCAGATTTCAAGTTTCTTTTCAATTTCTGCACTTTTATGTGTGGATTGTACATATTATAGCTTATTTAGTCATAAAATGTTGAAAACAGATATTTTAGACCAAGTTAAGAGCTAAAAATTAGAAATAATCTTGTTTTCAGATTTCAAGATTTTGTTCAATTTATTCACTTTTATGTGTGGATTAGACATATTATAGCTTATTTAGTCATAAAATGTTGAAAACAGATATTTTAGACCAAGTTAAGAGCTAAAAATTAGAAATAATCTTGTTTTCAGATTTCAAGTTTTTGTTCAATTTATTCACTTTTATGTGTGGATTAGACATATTATAGCTTATTTAGTCATAAAATGTTGAAAACAGATATTTTAGACCAAGTTAAGAGCTAAAAATTAGAAATAATCTTGTTTTCAGATTTCAAGTTTCTTTTCAATTTCTGCACTTTTATGTGTGGATTGTACATATTATAGCTTATTTAGTCATAAAATGTTGAAAACAGATATTTTAGACCAAGTTAAGAGCTAAAAATTAGAAATAATCTTGTTTTCAGATTTCAAGATTTTGTTCAATTTATTCACTTTTATGTGTAGATTAGAAATATTATAGCTTATTTAGTCATAAAATGTTGAAAACAGATATTTTAGACCAAGTTAAGAGCTAAAAATTAGAAATAATCTTGTTTTCAGATTTCAAGTTTTTGTTCAATTTATTCACTTTTATGTGTGGATTAGACATATTATAGCTTATTTAGTCATAAAATGTTGAAAACAGATATTTTAGACCAAGTTAAGAGCTAAAAATTAGAAATAATCTTGTTTTCAGATTTCAAGTTTCTTTTCAATTTCTGCACTTTTATGTGTGGATTGTACATATTATAGCTTATTTAGTCATAAAATGTTGAAAACAGATATTTTAGACCAAGTTAAGAGCTAAAAATTAGAAATAATCTTGTTTTCAGATTTCAAGATTTTGTTCAATTTATTCACTTTTATGTGTGGATTAGACATATTATAGCTTATTTAGTCATAAAATGTTGAAAACAGATATTTTAGACCAAGTTAAGAGCTAAAAATTAGAAATAATCTTGTTTTCAGATTTCAAGTTTCTTTTCAATTTCTGCACTTTTATGTGTGGATTGTACATATTATAGCTTATTTAGTCATAAAATGTTGAAAACAGATATTTTAGACCAAGTTAAGAGCTAAAAATTAGAAATAATCTTGTTTTCAGATTTCAAGATTTTGTTCAATTTATTCACTTTTATGTGTGGATTACACATATTATAGCTTATTTAGTCATAAAATGTTGAAAACAGATATTTTAGACCAAGTTAAGAGCTAAAAATTAGAAATAATCTTGTTTTCAGATTTCAAGTTTTTGGTCAATTTATTCACTTTTATGTGTGGATTAGACATATTATAGCTTATTTAGTCATTAAATGTTGAAAACAGATATTTTAGACCAAGTTAAGAGCTAAAAATTAGAAATAATCTTGTTTTCAGATTTCAAGTTTCTTTTCAATTTCTGCACTTTTATGTGTGGATTGTACATATTATAGCTTATTTAGTCATAAAATGTTGAAAACAGATATTTTAGACCAAGTTAAGAGCTAAAAATTAGAAATAATCTTGTTTTCAGATTTCAAGATTTTGTTCAATTTATTCACTTTTATGTGTGGATTAGACATATTATAGCTTATTTAGTCATAAAATGTTGAAAACAGATATTTTAGACCAAGTTAAGAGCTAAAAATTAGAAATAATCTTGTTTTCAGATTTCAAGATTTTGTTCAATTTATTCACTTTTATGTGTGGATTAGACATATTATAGCTTATTTAGTCATAAAATGTTGAAAACAGATATTTTAGACCAAGTTAAGAGCTAAAAATTAGAAATAATCTTGTTTTCAGATTTCAAGTTTTTGTTCAATTTATTCACTTTTATGTGTGGATTAGACATATTATAGCTTATTTAGTCATAAAATGTTGAAAACAGATATTTTAGACCAAGTTAAGAACTAAAAATTAGAAATAATCTTGTTTTCAGATTTCAAGTTTCTTTTCAATTTCTGCACTTTTATGTGTGGATTGTACATATTATAGCTTATTTAGTCATAAAATATTGAAAACAGATATTTTAGACCAAGTTAAGAGCTAAAAATTAGAAATAATCTTGTTTTCGGATTTCAAGATTTTGTTCAATTTATTCACTTTTATGTGTGGATTAGACATATTATAGCTTATTTAGTCATAAAATGTTGAAAACAGATATTTTAGACCAAGTTAAGGGCTAAAAATTAGAAATAATCTTGTTTTCAGATTTCAAGTTTTTGTTCAATTTATTCACTTTTATGTGTGGATTAGACATATTATAGCTTATTTAGTCATAAAATGTTGAAAACAGATATTTTAGACCAAGTTAAGAGCTAAAAATTAGAAATAATCTTGTTTTCAGATTTCAAGTTTCTTTTCAATTTCTGCACTTTTATGTGTGGATTGTACATATTATAGCTTATTTAGTCATAAAATGTTGAAAACAGATATTTTATACCAAGTTAAGAGCTAAAAATTAGAAATAATCTTGTTTTCAGATTTCAAGTTTCTTTTCAATTTCTGCACTTTTATGTGTGGATTGTACATATTATAGCTTATTTAGTCATTAAATGTTGAAAACAGATATTTTAGACCAAGTTAAGAGCTAAAAATTAGAAATAATCTTGTTTTCAGATTTCAAGATTTTGTTCAATTTATTCACTTTTATGTGTGGATTAGACATATTATAGCTTATTTAGTCATAAAATGTTGAAAACAGATATTTTAGACCAAGTTAAGAGCTAAAAATTAGAAATAATCTTGTTTTCAGATTTCAAGATTTTGTTCAATTTATTCACTTTTATGTGTGGATTAGACATATTATAGCTTATTTAGTCATAAAATGTTGAAAACAGATATTTTAGACCAAGTTAAGAGCTAAAAATTAGAAATAATCTTGTTTTCAGATTTCAAGTTTCTTTTCAATTTCTGCACTTTTATGTGTGGATTGTACATATTATAGCTTATTTAGTCATAAAATGTTGAAAACAGATATTTTAGACCAAGTTAAGAGCTAAAAATTAGAAATAATCTTGTTTTCAGATTTCAAGTTTCTTTTCAATTTCTGCACTTTTATGTGTGGATTGTACATATTATAGCTTATTTAGTCATAAAATGTTGAAAACAGATATTTTAGACCAAGTTAAGAGCTAGAAATTAGAAATAATCTTGTTTTCAGATTTCAAGATTTTGTTCAATTTATTCACTTTTATGTGTGGATTAGACATATTATAGCTTATTTAGTCATAAAATGTTGAAAACAGATATTTTAGACCAAGTTAAGAGCTAAAAATTAGAAATAATCTTGTTTTCAAATTTCAAGTTTTTGTTCAATTTATTCACTTTTATGTGTGGATTAGACATATTATAGCTTATTTAGTCATAAAATGTTGAAAACAGATATTTTAGACCAAGTTAAGAGCTAAAAATTAGAAATAATCTTGTTTTCAGATTTCAAGTTTCTTTTCAATTTCTGCACTTTTATGTGTGGATTGTACATATTATAGCTTATTTAGTCATAAAATGTTGAAAACAGATATTTTAGACCAAGTTAAGAGCTAAAAATTAGAAATAATCCTGTTTTCAGATTACAAGATTTTGTTCAATTTATTCACTTTTATGTGTGGATTAGACATATTATAGCTTATTTAGTCATAAAATGTTGAAAACAGATATTTTAGACCAAGTTAAGAGCTAAAAATTAGAAATAATCTTGTTTTCAGATTTCAAGTTTTTGTTCAATTTATTCACTTTTATGTGTGGATTAGACATATTATAGCTTATTTAGTCATAAAATGTTGAAAACAGATATTTTAGACCAAGTTAAGAGCTAAAAATTAGAAATAATCTTGTTTTCAGATTTCAAGTTTCTTTTCAATTTCTGCACTTTTATGTGTGGATTGTACATATTATAGCTTATTTAGTCATATGTTGAGAACAGATATTTTAGACCAAGTTAAGAGCTAAAAATTAGAAATAATCTTGTTTTCAGATTTCAAGATTTTGTTCAATTTATTCACTTTTATGTGTGGATTAGACATATTATAGCTTATTTAGTCATAAAATGTTGAAAACAGATATTTTAGACCAAGTTAAGAGCTAAAAATTAGAAATAATCTTGTTTTCAGATTTCAAGTTTCTTTTCAATTTCTTTACTTTTATGTGTGGATTAGACATATTATAGCTTATTTAGTCATGAAATGTTGAAAACAGATATTTTAGACCAAGTTAAGAGCTAAAAATTAGAAATAATCTTGTTTTCAGATTTCAAGTTTTTGTTCAATTTATTCACTTTTATGTGTGGATTAGACATATTATAGCTTATTTAGTCATAAAATGTTGAAAACAGATATTTTAGACCAAGTTAAGAGCTAAAAATTAGAAATAATCTTGTTTTCAGATTTCAAGTTTTTGTTCAATTTATTCACTTTTATGTGTGGATTAGACATATTATAGCTTATTTAGTCATAAAATGTTGAAAACGGATATTTTAGACCAAGTTAAGAGCTAAAAATTAGAAATAATCTTGTTTTCAGATTTCAAGTTTCTTTTCAATTTCTGCACTTTTATGTGTGGATTGTACATATTATAGCTTATTTAGTCATAAAATGTTGAAAACAGATATTTTAGACCAAGTTAAGAGCTAAAAATTAGAAATAATCTTGTTTTCAGATTTCAAGATTTTGTTCAATTTATTCACTTTTATGTGTGGATTAGACATATTATAGCTTATTTAGTCATAAAATGTTGAAAACAGATATTTTAGACCAAGTTAAGAGCTAAAAATTAGAAATAATCTTGTTTTCAGATTTCAAGTTTTTGTTCAATTTATTCACTTTTATGTGTGGATTAGACATATTATAGCTTATTTAGTCATAAAATGTTGAAAACAGATATTTTAGACCAAGTTAAGAGCTAAAAATTAGAAATAATCTTGTTTTCAGATTTCAAGTTTCTTTTCAATTTCTGCACTTTTATGTGTGGATTGTACATATTATAGCTTATTTAGTCATAAAATGTTGAAAACAGATATTTTAGACCAAGTTAAGAGCTAAAAATTAGAAATAATCTTGTTTTCAGATTTCAAGATTTTGTTCAATTTATTCACTTTTATGTGTGGATTAGACATATTATAGCTTATTTAGTCATAAAATGTTGAAAACAGATATTTTAGACCAAGTTAAGAGCTAAAAATTAGAAATAATCTTGTTTTCAGATTTCAAGTTTTTGTTCAATTTATTCACTTTTATGTGTGGATTAGACATATTATAGCTTATTTAGTAATAAAATGTTGAAAACAGATATTTTAGACCAAGTTAAGAGCTAAAAATTAGAAATAATCTTGTTTTCAGATTTAAAGTTTCTTTTCAATTTCTGCACTTTTATGTGTGGATTGTACATATTATAGCTTATTTAGTCATAAAATGTTGAAAACAGATATTTTAGACCAAGTTAAGAGCTAAAAATTAGAAATAATCTTGTTTTCAGATTTCAAGATTTTGTTCAATTTATTCACTTTTATGTGTAGATTAGACATATTATAGCTTATTTAGTCATAAAATGTTGAAAACAGATATTTTAGACCAAGTTAAGAGCTAAAAATTAGAAATAATCTTATTTTCAGATTTCAAGTTTTTGTTCAATTTATTCACTTTTATGTGTGGATTAGACATATTATAGCTTATTTAGTCATAAAATGTTGAAAACAGATATTTTAGACCAAGTTAAGAGCTAAAAATTAGAAATAATCTTGTTTTCAGATTTCAAGTTTCTTTTCAATTTCTGCACTTTTATGTGTGGATTGTACATATTATAGCTTATTTAGTCATAAAATGTTGAAAACAGATATTTTAGACCAAGTTAAGAGCTAAAAATTAGAAATAATCTTGTTTTCAGATTTCAAGTTTCTTTTCAATTTCTTTACTTTTATGTGTGGATTATACATATTATAGCTTATTTAGTCATGAAATGTTGAAAACAGATATTTTAGACCAAGTTAAGAGCTAAAAATTAGAAATAATCTTGTTTTCAGATTTCAAGTTTTTGTTCAATTTATTCACTTTTATGTGTGGATTAGACATATTATAGCTTATTTAGTCATAAAATGTTGAAAACAGATATTTTAGACCAAGTTAAGAGCTAAAAATTAGAAATAATCTTGTTTTCAGATTTCAAGTTTTTGTTCAATTTATTCACTTTTATGTGTGGATAGACATATTATAGCTTATTTAGTCATAAAATGTTGAAAACGGATATTTTAGACCAAGTTAAGAGCTAAAAATTAGAAATAATCTTGTTTTCAGATTTCAAGTTTCTTTTCAATTTCTGCACTTTTATGTGTGGATTGTACATATTATAGCTTATTTAGTCATAAAATGTTGAAAACAGATATTTTAGACCAAGTTAAGAGCTAAAAATTAGAAATAATCTTGTTTTCAGATTTCAAGATTTTGTTCAATTTATTCACTTTTATGTGTGGATTAGACATATTATAGCTTATTTAGTCATAAAATGTTGAAAACAGATATTTTAGACCAAGTTAAGAGCTAAAAATTAGAAATAATCTTGTTTTCAGATTTCAAGTTTTTGTTCAATTTATTCACTTTTATGTGTGGATTAGACATATTATAGCTTATTTAGTCATAAAATGTTGAAAACAGATATTTTAGACCAAGTTAAGAGCTAAAAATTAGAAATAATCTTGTTTTCAGATTTCAAGTTTCTTTTCAATTTCTGCACTTTTATGTGTGGATTGTACATATTATAGCTTATTTAGTCATAAAATGTTGAAAACAGATATTTTAGACCAAGTTAAGAGCTAAAAATTAGAAATAATCTTGTTTTCAGATTTCAAGATTTTGTTCAATTTATTCACTTTTATGTGTGGATTAGACATATTATAGCTTATTTAGTCATAAAATGTTGAAAACAGATATTTTAGACCAAGTTAAGAGCTAAAAATTAGAAATAATCTTGTTTTCAGATTTCAAGTTTTTGTTCAATTTATTCCTTTTTATGTGTGGATTAGACATATTATAGCTTATTTAGTCATAAAATGTTGAAAACAGATATTTTAGACCAAGTTTAGAGCTAAAAATTAGAAATAATCTTGTTTTCAGATTTCAAGTTTTTGTTCAATTTATTCACTTTTATGTGTGGATTAGACATATTATAGCTTATTTAGTCATAAAATGTTGAAAACAGATATTTTAGACCAAGTTAAGAGCTAAAAATTAGAAATAATCTTGTTTTCAGATTTCAAGTTTCTTTTCAATTTCTGCACTTTTATGTGTGGATTGTACATATTATAGCTTATTTAGTCATAAAATGTTGAAAACAGATATTTTAGACCAAGTTAAGAGCTAAAAATTAGAAATAATCCTGTTTTCAGATTTCAAGATTTTGTTCAATTTATTCACTTTTATGTGTGGATTAGACATATTATAGCTTATTTAGTCATAAAATGTTGAAAACAGATATTTTAGACCAAGTTAAGAGCTAAAAAATTAGAAATAATCTTGTTTTCAGATTTCAAGTTTTTGTTCAATTTATTCACTTTTATGTGTGGATTAGACATATTATAGCTTATTTAGTCATAAAATGTTGAAAACAGATATTTTAGACCAAGTTAAGAGCTAAAAATTAGAAATAATCTCGTTTTCAGATTTCAAGTTTCTTTTCAATTTCTGCACTTTTATGTGTGGATTGTACATATTATAGCTTATTTAGTCATAAAATGTTGAAAACAGATATTTTAGACCAAGTTAAGAGCTAAAAATTAGAAATAATCTTGTTTTCAGATTTCAAGATTTTGTTCAATTTATTCACTTTTATGTGTGGATTAGGCATATTATAGCTTATTTAGTCATAAAATGTTGAAAACAGATATTTTAGACCAAGATAAGAGCTAAAAATTAGAAATAATCTTGTTTTCAGATTTCAAGTTTCTTTTCAATTTCTGCACTTTTATGTGTGGATTGTACATATTATAGCTTATTTAGTCATAAAATGGTGAAAACAGATATTTTAGACCAAGTTAAGTGCTAAAAATTAGAAATAATCTTGTTTTCAGATTTCAAGATTTTGTTCAATTTATTCACTTTTATGTGTGGATTAGACATATTATAGCTTATTTAGTCATAAAATGTTGAAAACAGATATTTTAGACCAAGTTAAGAGCTAAAAATTAGAAATAATCTTGTTTTCAGATTTCAAGTTTCTTTTCAATTTCTGCACTTTTATGTGTGGATTGTACATATTATAGCTTATTTAGTCATAAAATGTTGAAAACAGATATTTTAGACCAAGTTAAGAGCTAAAAATTAGAAATAATCTTGTTTTCAGATTTCAAGTTTCTTTTCAATTTCTGCACTTTTATGTGTGGATTGTACATATTATACCTTATTTAGTCATAAAATGTTGAAAACAGATATTTTAGACCAAGTTAAGAGCTAAAAATTAGAAATAATCTTGTTTTCAGATTTCAAGATTTTGTTCAATTTATTCACTTTTATGTGTGGATTAGACATATTATAGCTTATTTAGTCATAAAATGTTGAAAACAGATATTTTAGACCAAGTTAAGAGCTAAAAATTAGAAATAATCTTGTTTTCAGATTTCAAGTTTTTGTTCAATTTATTCACTTTTATGTGTGGATTAGACATATTATAGCTTATTTAGTCATAAAATGTTGAAAACAGATATTTTAGACCAAGTTAAGAGCTAAAAATTAGAAATAATCTTGTTTTCAGATTTCAAGTTTCTTTTCAATTTCTGCACTTTTATGTGTGGATTGTACATATTATAGCTTATTTAGTCATAAAATGTTGAAAACAGATATTTTAGACCAAGTTAAGAGCTAAAAATTAGAAATAATCTTGTTTTCAGATTTCAAGATTTTGTTCAATTTATTCACTTTTATGTGTAGATTAGACATATTATAGCTTATTTAGTCATAAAATGTTGAAAACAGATATTTTAGACCAAGTTAAGAGCTAAAAATTAGAAATAATCTTGTTTTCAGATTTCAAGTTTTTGTTCAATTTATTCACTTTTATGTGTGGATTAGACATATTATAGCTTATTTAGTCATAAAATGTTGAAAACAGATATTTTAGACCAAGTTAAGAGCTAAAAATTAGAAATAATCTTGTTTTCAGATTTCAAGTTTCTTTTCAATTTCTGCACTTTTATGTGTGGATTGTACATATTATAGCTTATTTAGTCATAAAATGTTGAAAACAGATATTTTAGACCAAGTTAAGAGCTAAAAATTAGAAATAATCTTGTTTTCAGATTTCAAGATTTTGTTCAATTTATTCACTTTTATGTGTGGATTAGACATATTATAGCTTATTTAGTCATAAAATGTTGAAAACAGATATTTTAGACCAAGTTAAGAGCTAAAAATTAGAAATAATCTTGTTTTCAGATTTCAAGTTTCTTTTCAATTTCTGCACTTTTATGTGTGGATTAGACATATTATAGCTTATTTAGTCATGAAATGTTGAAAACAGATATTTTAGACCAAGTTAAGAGCTAAAAATTAGAAATAATCTTGTTTTCAGATTTCAAGTTTTTGTTCAATTTATTCACTTTTATATGTGGATTAGACATATTATAGCTTATTTAGTCATAAAATGTTGAAAACAGATATTTTAGACCAAGTTAAGAGCTAAAAATTAGAAATAATCTTGTTTTCAGATTTCAAGTTTTTGTTCAATTTATTCACTTTTATGTGTGGATTAGACATATTATAGCTTATTTAGTCATAAAATGTTGAAAACAGATATTTTAGACCAAGTTAAGAGCTAAAAATTAGAAATAATCTTGTTTTCAGATTTCAAGTTTCTTTTCAATTTCTGCACTTTTATGTGTGGATTGTACATATTATAGCTTATTTAGTCATAAAATGTTGAAAACAGATATTTTAGACCAAGTTAAGAGCTAAAAATTAGAAATAATCTTGTTTTCAGATTTCAAGATTTTGTTCAATTTATTCACTTTTATGTGTGGATTAGACATATTATAGCTTATTTAGTCATAAAATGTTGAAAACAGATATTTTAGACCAAGTTAAGAGCTAAAAATTAGAAATAATCTTGTTTTCAGATTTCAAGTTTTTGTTCAATTTATTCACTTTTATGTGTGGATTAGACATATTATAGCTTATTTAGTCATAAAATGTTGAAAACAGATATTTTAGACCAAGTTAAGAGCTAAAAATTAGAAATAATCTTGTTTTCAGATTTCAAGTTTCTTTTCAATTTCTGCACTTTTATGTGTGGATTGTACATATTATAGCTTATTTAGTCATAAAATGTTGGAAACAGATATTTTAGACCAAGTTAAGAGCTAAAAATTAGAAATAATCTTGTTTTCAGATTTCAAGTTTTTGTTCAATTTATTCACTTTTATGTGTGGATTAGACATATTATAGCTTATTTAGTCATAAAATGTTGAAAACAGATATTTTAGACCAAGTTAAGAGCTAAAAATTAGAAATAATCTTGTTTTCAGATTTCAAGTTTCTTTTCAATTTCTGCACTTTTATGTGTGGATTGTACATATTATAGCTTATTTAGTCATAAAATGTTGAAAACAGATATTTTAGACCAAGTTAAGAGCTAAAAATTAGAAATAATCTTGTTTTCAGATTTCAAGTTTCTTTTCAATTTCTGCACTTTTATGTGTGGATTGTACATATTATAGCTTATTTAGTCATAAAATGTTGAAAACAGATATTTTAGACCAAGTTAAGAGCTAAAAATTAGAAATAATCTTGTTTTCAGATTTCAAGATTTTGTTCAATTTATTCACTTTTATGTGTGGATTAGACATATTATAGCTTATTTAGTCATAAAATGTTGAAAACAGATATTTTAGACCAAGTTAAGAGCTAAAAATTAGAAATAATCTTGTTTTCAGATTTCAAGTTTTTGTTCAATTTATTCACTTTTATGTGTGGATTGGACACATTATAGCTTATTTAGTCATAAAATGTTGAAAACAGATATTTTAGACCAAGTTAAGAGCTAAAAATTAGAAATAATCTTGTTTTCAGATTTCAAGTTTCTTTTCAATTTCTGCACTTTTATGTGTGGATTGTACATATTATAGCTTATTTAGTCATAAAATGTTGAAAACAGATATTTTAGACCAAGTTAAGAGCTAAAAATTAGAAATAATCTTGCTTTCAGATTTCAAGATTTTGTTCAATTTATTCACTTTTATGTGTGGATTAGACATATTATAGCTTATTTAGTCATAAAATGTTGAAAACAGATATTTTAGACCAAGTTAAGAGCTCAAAATTAGAAATAATCTTGTTTTCAGATTTCAAGTTTCTTTTCAATTTCTGCACTTTTATGTGTGGATTGTACATATTATAGCTTATTTAGTCATAAAATGTTGAAAACAGATATTTTAGACCAAGTTAAGAGCTAAAAATTAGAAATAATCTTGTTTTCAGATTTCAAGATTTTGTTCAATTTATTCACTTTTATGTGTGGATTAGACATATTATAGCTTATTTAGTCATAAAATGTTGAAAACAGATATTTTAGACCAAGTTAAGAGCTAAAAATTAGAAATAATCTTGTTTTCAGATTTCAAGTTTTTGTTCAATTTATTCACTTTTATGTGTGGATTAGACATATTATAGCTTATTTAGTCATAAAATGTTGAAAACAGATATTTTAGACCAAGTTAAGAGCTAAAAATTAGAAATAATCTTGTTTTCAGATTTCAAGTTTCTTTCCAATTTCTGCACTTTTATGTGTGGATTGTACATATTATAGCTTATTTAGTCATAAAATGTTGAAAACAGATATTTTAGACAAAGTTAAGAGCTAAAAATTAGAAATAATCTTGTTTTCAGATTTCAAGATTTTGTTCAATTTATTCACTTTTATGTGTGGATTAGACATATTATAGCTTATTTAGTCATAAAATGTTGAAAACAGATATTTTAGACCAAGTTAAGAGCTAAAAATTAGAAATAATCTTGTTTTCAGATTTCAAGTTTTTGTTCAATTTATTCACTTTTATGTGTGGATTAGACATATTATAGCTTATTTAGTCATAAAATGTTGAAAACAGATATTTTAGACCAAGTTAAGAGCTAAAAATTAGAAATAATCTTGTTTTCAGATTTCAAGTTTCTTTTCAATTTCTGCACTTTTATGTGTGGATTGTACATATTATAGCTTATTTAGTCATAAAATGTTGAAAACAGATATTTTAGACCAAGTTAAGAGCTAAAAATTAGAAATAATCTTGTTTTCAGATTTCAAGTTTTTGTTCAATTTATTCACTTTTATGTGTGGATTAGACATATTATATCTTATTTAGTCATAAAATGTTGAAAACAGATATTTTAGACCAAGTTAAGAGCTAAAAATTAGAAATAATCTTGTTTTCAGATTTCAAGTTTCTTTTCAATTTCTGCACTTTTATGTGTGGATTGTACATATTATAGCTTATTTAGTCATAAAATGTTGAAAACAGATATTTTAGACCATGTTAAGAGCTAAAAATTAGAAATAATCTTGTTTTCAGATTTCAAGTTTCTTTTCAATTTCTGCACTTTTATGTTTGGATTGTACATATTATAGCTTATTTAGTCATAAAATGTTGAAAACAGATATTTTAGACCAAGTTAAGAGCTAAAAATTAGAAATAATCTTGTTTTCAGATTTCAAGTTTCTTTTCAATTTCTGCACTTTTATGTGTGGATTGTACATATTATAGCTTATTTAGTCATAAAATGTTGAAAACAGATATTTTAGACCAAGTTAAGAGCTGAAAATTAGAAATAATCTTGTTTTCAGATTTCAAGATTTTGTTCAATTTATTCACTTTTATGTGTGGATTAGACATATTATAGCTTATTTAGTCATAAAATGTTGAAAACAGATATTTTAGACCAAGTTAAGAGCTAAAAATTAGAAATAATCTTGTTTTCAGATTTCAAGTTTCTTTTCAATTTCTGCACTTTTATGTGTGGATTGTACATATTATAGCTTATTTAGTCATAAAATGTTGAAAACAGATATTTTAGACCAAGTTAAGAGCTAAAAATTAGAAATAATCTTGTTTTCAGATTTCAAGATTTTGTTCAATTTATTCACTTTTATGTGTGGATTAGACATATTATAGCTTATTTAGTCATAAAATGTTGAAAACAGATATTTTAGACCAAGTTAAGAGCTAAAAATTAGAAATAATCTTGTTTTCAGATTTCAAGATTTTGTTCAATTTATTCACTTTTATGTGTGGATTAGACATATTATAGCTTATTTAGTCATAAAATGTTGAAAACAGATATTTTAGACCAAGTTAACAGCTAAAAATTAGAAATAATCTTGTTTTCAGATTTCAAGTTTTTGTTCAATTTATTCACTTTTATGTGTGGATTAGACATATTATAGCTTATTTAGTCATAAAATGTTGAAAACAGATATTTTAGACCAAGTTAAGAGCTAAAAATTAGAAATAATCTTGTTTTCAGATTTCAAGTTTCTTTTCAATTTCTGCACTTTTATGTGTGGATTGTACATATTATAGCTTATTTAGTCATAAAATGTTGAAAACAGATATTTTAGACCAAGTTAAGAGCTAAAAATTAGAAATAATCTTGTTTTCAGATTTCAAGATTTTGTTCAATTTATTCACTTTTATGTGTGGATTAGACATATTATAGCTTATTTAGTCATAAAATGTTGAAAACAGATATTTTAGACCAAGTTAAGAGCTAAAAATTAGAAATAATCTTGTTTTCAGATTTCAAGTTTCTGTTCAATTTATTCACTTTTATGTGTGGATTAGACATATTATAGCTTATTTAGTCATAAAATGTTGAAAACAGATATTTTAGACCAAGTTGAGAGCTAAAAATTAGAAATAATCTTGTTTTCAGATTTCAAGTTTCTTTTCAATTTCTGCACTTTTATGTGTGGATTGTACATATTATAGCTTATTTAGTCATAAAATGTTGAAAACAGATATTTTAGACCAAGTTAAGAGCTAAAAATTAGAAATAATCTTGTTTTCAGATTTCAAGTTTTTGTTCAATTTATTCACTTTTATGTGTGGATTGGACATATTATATCTTATTTAGTCATAAAATGTTGAAAACAGATATTTCAGACCAAGTTAAGAGCTAAAAATTAGAAATAATCTGGTTTTCAGATTTCAAGGTTCTTTTCAATTTCTGCACTTTTATGTGTGGATTGTACATATTATAGCTTATTTAGTCATAAAATGTTGAAAACAGATATTTTAGACCATGTTAAGAGCTAAAAATTAGAAATAATCTTGTTTTCAGATTTCAAGTTTCTTTTCAATTTCTGCACTTTTATGTGTGGATTGTACATATTATAGCTTATTTAGTCATAAAATGTTGAAAACAGATATTTTAGACCAAGTTAAGAGCTAAAAATTAGAAATAATCTTGTTTTCAGATTTCAAGTTTCTTTTCAATTTCTGCACTTTTATGTGTGGATTGTACATATTATAGCTTATTTAGTCATAAAATGTTGAAAACAGATATCTTAGACCAAGTTAAGAGCTAAAAATTAGAAATAATCTTGTTTTCAGATTTCAAGATTTTGTTCAATTTATTCACTTTTATGTGTGGATTAGACATATTATAGCTTATTTAGTCATAAAATGTTGAAAACAGATATTTTAGAACAAGTTAAGAGCTAAAAATTAGAAATAATCTTGTTTTCAGATTTCAAGTTTTTGTTCAATTTATTCACTTTTATGTGTGGATTGGACATATTATATCTTATTTAGTCATAAAATGTTGAAAACAGATATTTCAGACCAAGTTAAGAGCTAAAAATTAGAAATAATCTGGTTTTCAGATTTCAAGGTTCTTTTCAATTTCTGCACTTTTATGTGTGGATTGTACATATTATAGCTTATTTAGTCATAAAATGTTGAAAACAGATATTTTAGACCATGTTAAGAGCTAAAAATTAGAAATAATCTTGTTTTCAGATTTCAAGTTTCTTTTCAATTTCTGCACTTTTATGTGTGGATTGTACATATTATAGCTTATTTAGTCATAAAATGTTGAAAACAGATATTTTAGACCAAGTTAAGAGCTAAAAATTAGAAATAATCTTGTTTTCAGATTTCAAGTTTCTTTTCAATTTCTGCACTTTTATGTGTGGATTGTACATATTATAGCTTATTTAGTCATAAAATGTTGAAAACAGATATCTTAGACCAAGTTAAGAGCTAAAAATTAGAAATAATCTTGTTTTCAGATTTCAAGATTTTGTTCAATTTATTCACTTTTATGTGTGGATTAGACATATTATAGCTTATTTAGTCATAAAATGTTGAAAACAGATATTTTAGACCAAGTTAAGAGCTAAAAATTAGAAATAATCTTGTTTTCAGATTTCAAGTTTTTGTTCAATTTATTCACTTTTATGTGTGGATTAGACATATTATAGCTTATTTTGTCATAAAATGTTGAAAACAGATATTTGAGACCAAGTTAAGAGCTAAAAATTAGAAATAATCTTGTTTTCAGATTTCAAGTTTCATTTCAATTTCTGCACTTTTATGTGTGGATTGTACATATTATAGCTTATTTAGTCATAAAATGTTGAAGACAGATATTTTAGACCAAGTTAAGAGCTAAAAATTAGAAATAATCTTGTTTTCAGATTTCAAGTTTCTTTTCAATTTCTGCACTTTTATGTGTGGATTGTACATATTATAGCTTATTTAGTCATAAAATGTTGAAAACAGATATTTTAGACCAAGTTAAGAGCTAAAAATTAGAAATAATCTTGTTTT